>LOEQ01000500.1:145025-169194 GCA_001685075.1 Bramus lutescens
TTTGTGTGTTGTTATTTCGGGGTATAAGCTAGCTGTGCGGGGAGCTGGGCGGGATGAAATGCAGGCCTGCCCCTATCACTACAGACGTGGCTGGGCCACTGCTCACACCAACTCACGGCAGCTGTGGTTGCCTGTAGGAAGCCTACGTGAGATCAAGGCAGATACCATTCCAGCATGGGCCCTTCACCACCAGCGAAGGACATAATTGACAGCTGATGGCTTCTGGGAGTGAGTCAGTTTTATTTAAGGGTGTCACCCCATACCCTGAAGTATATATGCATTACAAATTGCACTCTGTCAGCTTTAAAAAAATAGAGGACATGAAGTTGGGACTGGGAAAGGGAGGCCAGGGGTGGGTTTGTGAAGAATTGGGGAGATGGGGTGAACGTGATCAAAATAGACAGTATTCATGTATTCAGTTTTCAAAGAATTAATACAGCTGTTCTACATATTTGTAAAAGACGCCTATTACAAACAATCACTAAAGAGAATGCAATGAGCAGGGTTAAAATGCTAACACACATTCAAATTCACTTCAGAGCTGTTTGAAGATACTTGACGCCCTATGATTTAATCGCATTTTGTCATAATAACCTAGAAAATGCATTTACATTGACTGGCACTGCTTGTTCCGATTTCAGATGAAAGAGAGTCCTTAATGGAGGCAACTTGCATGGGTTTAAATGAATGTGTGGGTGAGGATTTTGGTTTAATGCTCATATTGAGCAAAGATAGGCAAATATTTGTTCCTTGCTGTAATAGTCTCTAGAGTTTGTTCCCCTTGTGCCATATTTACTTGCTTTGGAATGCTCTGCCTCCTCACTGTTCCCATTCGTACACTAAAAGAAATTGTAGAAGTTTGTTGGTGGGGAAGATTTAAGACTGTTACTAAGAAAAGAACCAAGTGGATCTGGGGTTCCTGAACACCATGTTTTTTTTTTCCTTTCATAAGAACATATGAAAACAGTAAATCATGACTTATTTAAAAACAGTGGAAGGACCAAGGTCACCGAGCCCTGATTTGTAAGATATCCACTTTTGGATGATGAGTCACACAGGTCAATGCCTTCCTTGTTTAGGGTCTTCTAGATCTGTCTTTGTTTTTCCACACAACATCTACATTTACATTACATGTTAAAAAAATTATGTCCATTTCTAGGTAAAATATGGCAAGAAGAAAAAGTCCTATCATGATTTCACTAAGGGCAGCAGCCACGGTTGAAACCTCCACAATTGGTTGGAGTTTTACCTAAATTCTGAATTTATAGTCTACTTTGAGAAGAAGTAATTTGGAAGGTTGGGAGACTCCCACTCTATGGAAAAGCTCCTGGTGTTGCCTGCAGAGAATTAGCATGTTGGAAACAATCTTCAGGTCCCCTCTCCCCGTTGCTTCCTTCCATAGTCATGAATAAGAAATCCCTACTTTGGGGCTTACACTACTTTGTCATAGCTGAAGTGTAAATGGCATCTGGATGCCGTTTGTATTAACAAGGGAATAAATGTGTAGACATCCTTTGCCTCTGTCTCTGTTGGCTAGATGTGGATATGAATCCAAGGATGACACCGGCCGGAGACAGCTGGGCCTCCCTCTGTGAACCTGTTCACTTACTTCTGAAATATAATCCTCAGCACATCTAGTCTAATCTAATCCACAATGACGGAGCAAAATGTAAGATAGTCTATAACACTTCCATTGTTTTCTGTTCCTAGGGTTTGATCTTGACTTCCTTAAGTCTTAATGTTTTCATCTTTAAAATAGAGCAATGATTCTGCTCTCATCATAAGCCAGTTGGAAATATCTAAGCATGCACATCCCTTCAGTTACTTATTACAGTGCCTAATGCATCACAAGCCCAAAAACCTTATTTTTATTTTGTGTATATGTGTTTTATTTTATTTTGTTTTCCCTGTGTGGATGAATGTGTATCACATGTACCCTTAAAGCCCGGAAGGGAACTTCCCATTCTCAGGCACTGAAGTTCCAGGTGGTTGTGAACTGTCGTGTGAGTGCTGGGAATTGAACCCGGGTCTTCTAGAAGAGCAGCCAGTGCTCTTAACCACTGAGCCTCCCCTCCAGCCCTTAGTTGTTGTTTTTACATTCGTGTTTATTTGACTTTTATTGTTCTTAAGAAATTTCCTTTTGGTCTTTTCACAGAGAAATTAAAATCCCTGTTATCGAATTCCATCAAGCATTCATTAATAATGCAGAGAGATGGGCTCATGCTCCATAGCCAGCAGCCCAAATTACCCACAGCCATCTTGTCTGAGAGAGTAGATAAAAGCCAGCAGGTTGAATATTTTCCAAGCTTCAGTTTTTGCTTAGAGCACCTGAGATCTCAGCTACTTCAGCAAAAACCTAACTTTTGCTATCTTTTCTTTTAAAAAATGAGCAAATTTCCATTCAGTGAAGAAACACTGTCAAAATAATGTATTCCAAAATATATTTTTGTTCTGTTCAACTTAAGAATTTACAGGAAGTGAGAAAAAATGTAAAATGCTCATAAGTTGACTCTCATAGCATCTAATCCTTATCTAAACATATCCTCCAGACCTACATATTTGCATAGTTTAATGTGATAGATTTTACAAAATATGATTATTGAAATATCTGACAGTATCTAATGAAAATCTCTTTGAGACTATGATAGGGAGATGAAATTATGAACGACTCCTAGTTATTGACCCCAGAGCTCTCTTCCATTTTCTTCTTTGCTTTGCATCTTTTCTGATGCCCTTTTATTTGTTTTTCTTGCAAAACATTTTACTTTCTACATCCAGTCATTGGAAATCAGTTTTTGGTATTTGCCTAACTTATAATGATTCGTTCTAAAAATGTGTGTACTGATGTGTGTGTGTGTGTGTGTGTGTGTGTGAGAGAGAGAGAGAGAGAGAGAGAGAGAGAGAGAGAGAGAGAGAGAGACATTGTTCTGTATGTATATATGGAGGTTGGAAGGCAACCTTGGGTATCATGTTCAGGAACTTTTAAAACATGCTGACAGTATTTTGAGAAAACTTGGAGACTTGATTCTGGCTATCACTGCACATTTTCAAGGAAAAACCTAATACATGGCTCTTCTCAGGTGACCTGGCAGAAAAATGCGTCAGTTGTGCAGAGCTGTATTCCCAGCCTGCACTGCCAAGCAAATGATCATCTTTGCCATTAGGATGACCTACTTAAGGTCCCATAATCACTAGAGAATTGCGATGCGAGAAAGAAAATTCATAGGGTAGCACAAACTGCGCTCTTAATGTTCACTGGTGAATTATCAGTGACTAAGGGTGCAAGGCGAACGGGACCTAGTGCCTATGGCAAAGCAATACATCTTCTGACCTACTATTTTATAAGCTCCTACATCCACACAGCATAATGACGTGAGTCCCTAAATGTCACACTCCAGGGAAAACATATTTTTAGATGCTCTCAAGTGCAAGACATGGAGAAACTATGATTTGTTCTCCAAGTAGTCAGCTTTGCAAGGTGATGTTCATATGTAGGGAAAAGGTATAGGGTGTCTGTCAGAGACCCGTTTGTCCATTTTCCAATGAAGATGCAAAAGTGCATGCGTTTGCTTCAGGAGAAAAACTGGGATTGCTTGTTTATACCAAACACAGCAGAATAGATTGCATAGGCTGCTGCGGGTAGAGATAAAGCCCGGATCGTTGGTTTTGTTTTTTCCTTCATTATTGAGGATTAGATCTACTTTCTCTCTCCTGAGAGAAGTACTGTCCCTTTGAGCTACATTCTTAGCCCTTATTTATGTGTTTAAACTATTCAAATATTACGCCACTAAGATTTTTGTTCACGCTATTGAGTAGCGCCTTCCATCTGGTTTAGAGTAAAAATCGAATCCCCTTTCATATCTTTAACCCTTTAAAAAAATTCCTTAATTTCAAATAGAGTTGCTTTTGAGCCACCGATGATTAAGACTTCAATACATGAATTTAGCAGGGACACACATTCAAGAGTTCTTTCAGAGTCCAATAAACGGCTCTGGTAAGTTAGGACACATTCTGTCAAAGTCCCAAGGGACTTGGGAAGGGGAGACCCAGAAAATACAATTTCTATGGCTCACGGAACCTTTACATGTGGGGAAATCTTGACAATTTGGAGCCTTCAGCCAAACAGACCCACCAACTGAAGAGAACCCTCAGTTGGAGACCCACCAGGTCCCCTCAGTTGGTGGGACTCCTAATCACTTCCTCCTCAATACCATCTTCAAGTGGTCAGTAAGGTTAACAAGTGCCAGGGTAGCCTCATGTCTTTCTGAAGCCAGGGCCCAGTTGAAGGAGCCCTGCGGAGGAAATCACCTCCAATGTGCTCATAAGAAAGCAAGCCCCGTGGGAAAGGCAGTGTAAGAAAGTCCTTCTGTTTTTCCCTTTTATCTGTCCGCTGCAATGTCTAGGCAAACGCAAAAGAGTGATGGATTAAGATGCTACCACTACCATTAAGGGCTTCAGAACCCCGCTTGTTTAGGTGGTTCCCGAAAATACTTTTGAATGAATAAACAAATGTCACATTGTCAAGTTCAGACAAAGGCCCACAGGGTTTATCACATCATCGGAAGGACAGATAAGAAATGGAACATTTACTGTTTTGAAAGATTTAATGAGGCTTTTCTAAATATGACAATAAAAGTTTATCTTCAAATGGACTATTTCCCCATGTGGAAAAACAATGAATGAAAAGAAATGAAGATAAATAAAACAACAAATGAAAAATAAAACAAAACAGACAGCAGCATACTAATAGTTTCTCCAGGGCATGGACTAAAATTTCCCCATTCAAAGGAGGCAAATTATGTGGACTGTGTGGATTTACTGCTGAAGTCAGAATTCGTATGGTTTGTGGAGAATTTTCAAACGTTCCTTAGGGTTGATATTTTCTCTGGAGAACAAAAAACAGATCAAAAGTCCGTCCTGTGTTGGGGATGGCTGACACAGGTGAAGGCAAGGCCAGGGACGAGCTGCAGAGTTCTGTGTGACTAAACTCGGAATTCCACCATTGGGTTTCCAGACTCCCAGGCTTTTGTTCTTTGTCCAAGCTGAAGTGTTTACACCTGATTTTGATTCCCTAGAACCCACAGTAGAAGGAGAGAACCAATTCCCAAAGGGTGTTTTCTGACCTCTATCCATACACTGAGGTTTGTCCATCCCTGCACCCATATATGCAGACCATAAATACAACCACAATAATACATTTTAGGAAAGCTTAAAAAAAGCATGCATAATCAGACTGCCCTGGAATTTATTTATTTACAGATCACTTCAAAACTGAAGATTTGTATATTAACTATAGAGCATATTCTTCATTAGTGGTTGATGTAGGCGATCTCAGCCTGTTGTGGGTAGCGTTATCCCTGGAATGGATCCTAAACAAAAGCATGGATAGCAAGCCAGTCATCAGCTCTCTCTGCAGCCTCTGCATCAGCTCTGGCCTCCATGTTCCTGCTGTGTTCCTGTCCTGACTTCCTTTGATGATGAACAGTGATGTGGAAACCTAAGCCAAATAAACCCTGCCCTTCCCAAGTTGCTTTGGTCATGGTGCTTTGTCACAGTCGTAGTAACCTTAACTGAAGACATTCCTGCGGGAATCTGATGCATTTTTATATGATTTCCTGGATTTAAACGTAAGGGGCTGCTTTTAACAACGATAAATGTGCTAATCTTCTCTGCAGAGATAACACGAATTGTTACAGTCATTTTCTAAGACATTTGACTCCTGTGCTGAGTTGTCCTACTTCCGTTTGCTGAACTGATGAGTTATAATGCGAGCAGTTAAGGTCATTGAGGTGTCCCAGACACAATGTTCTTAGGGACTGTCCTCATACAGTTGAGGCAGCAGGAGACCCATCGTCTGCATCGAGCAGCATGAAGTGTCAACAATAATGTTTCTTCTCAGGAAAGATATGTCTTGAAATAAAAAAACCTTCTGTTTTCAGATGCTAATAACTAATTTGTCCTTTAATAATAGGTTAAATTAAGTTTATGCACAGTTGGCTCTGAATTATTCATTGCCATGCAGGCTAGACGAGCAATTAAAATCTCAATAACGCATCTTCTAATCTGTACGCGAATGAATGACCTTTGGCAAATCTTGGCTCCTCTCTGGTACTCAGTGTACTGAGTACTCTGATACTCATCTTCCCAATGAAGGCTTGGGAAAGTTATCAGGCATGCTAGTGGCTCACAAATAGGCTTGGTTTCAGAATGGCCAGAGACAGCCTGAGATCTCTGTGCACGCACGATTCTTCAGAGCATTCCACTGTGCAGGGAAGAGTGAGGACAGCCCAGCTAAATGTTTATCTTTTAGTTCTGCCCTTGTAAGATGTGATGATTTGCCTCTGGCCAGAGGAAGTTATCCAAATTTACTATTTGAGATTAAACCTTCAGTTTTATCCTGGTGAGAGTTTCAAAATGGGAACCGCAGTTCCTCTGCTTCTTGTGTGAGTCCCAGGGAGCTTGAGTGCGGATATCAGTAGTTGCTTATGGAGGAAGAAGGTAGCAGAGAGTGAGAGCCTCATGGAGAGGATTTGCACATTCCAGGGGCATCTCAGACCCTGGGGTGACAGCCCCTAACACAGAGTGGCAGCATCAACATAGATTGGAAAGTATTCACGCTTGATCATACTCACCTGACAGAACCTGCAAACCCTGGATTTCTAGAGAAGACGTGAATGAAAATGTCTAAGTAAATACTTGGGCGTTACGGAACAACTGGGGTAGGTAGATTAAAAGAAAAAAAAACCCTTCAGTAGGAAGAGAAAGCAAAAGGCTCCCATTTCTGCCACTAGCTAGGAAACACCATAGCTTACAATTCACGGTGATTCCTTCCAAGCATTGGCCTTGCACAGATGATCCTTGTAAAATATCATTGGAACCTGTCATTGATACATTGATTAAAACATGTTGTAATAAACACATTATCATTGTTAAGGTTCAGGCATTATGCTGGTCTGTCACCTGGCAGGATGCACTCAGGCAGTACCCTGGCCAGCCCAGGGTTCTACGGCTGCTAGGTCACTATGTAGCCTGTATGCAGGTGTTAAAGGTCCCTTTGATAGACAAGCTCCGCCCATTTCTGCTGTCTTTCCAATTGTTCTTCTGAAGAAGCAAGCAGGTCTCTGCCTTTCTCTGTCTCTCTTTCTTTCCTTCCCCAACTCCCTTAATCTCAATAAAACTTCCACATAAACTCTGTCTGCATGGAGTGCCCATCCCTCACCTGCCATGGTTTGGACCAACCCATCACCAAGGTCCATCTAGCTCAGAATCATTGCATTCATTCTGACTTATGACTATTTAATATACTCAGGGGATCTGTGATGTACACCAAAGCTTGTAAAGATAGATCAGCTCTTGAAGGGCTGTTGGGTGTTTTTCTTGTAAAGATGGGCCATCATTTACCAAATTGGTTGTCTGGTGGTGGGCATTTTAATCGTGTCTAGCTCTTTGCCCCTCTAACATATATGATTGTGATCTTTCTTATTTATATATGCATGGCCATTTGTATGGCTCTCTCTGGTGCATAGGTCCAGTAAATTAAAATACGTAGGGTATAGAATCTTCATGTTTTCCCTCTAAACTCTGATGTCTTCAGGAGATGAAAGGGGTTCGAGTTTGTCACTGCCTTATGGACTTGGAGCTTTGTTGCTGTTGTGGAACGTTACAGGAGGAGGACCTATTGTTATTCTGTAGCTTTCATTTGCATTTCTTTAACTCTCAGTGCAATTTTTTTTTAAATACGAAAAATTGACAAGACATACAAAAACCTCGTAAGTTTCTAGATAGATGGTAATGAAAGCCCACAACTGAGGGATGTGTTGGAGGGATTTAGGCAGAAAGCAGGCGCTCATTTGCATTTTCTAATCAGAAATGCATTTATTTTTCCCTTTGTCCTGTGTAGTTCTCCAATTTGAATATTCAGCAGGAGAAGAAGGCTGGATGAATGCTTAGACTGAATAGTGGAGAGTATTCCTTTCTCAGGATTGTGCTCCATCTTCCTAAGGTGAAACTCTTCGGCAGAATAAATATCAGTTTTAAGTTCAGAGGGCTCACTGCGGAAATCATTACGACCACAGTGGAAACAGTAAACTTTTTCAGGATGCTCTGCCTCCGTAGAGGAATCGGCCCTTCCAAAGAGTGTGGCCATAGCCTGGTTGCAGGCATCGTTCACCGTCCACCGCGTTTTCTCTGTCTCCCTCAGCCCTGCCATAGCCAAGCTCCGCGGCGGATGCCCTACTTCAAGGATGCCCCTCTACATGAACTTCCTGTGCTAGCTGGCTGGCACCACACTTTCCAAAATGATCTGTCCTGGCACATTTGTTCTCTCACCAGGCTCTCCTTTTCCCTTTTCCCTGTCCTCCTACCCAGCTCTCCTCTTCCCTCACAAGCCTCTTCTGGCAGAATCTTCTATCACGCCAGGGTGCAGCCTTCTTCAGCGAGCATAGCTATGTGTTTTTCTCCCGGGAACTCATCAAGGGGAACATCTTCCTCTTACTCCCGGCCTTATCCCATGGAACCCTCTCTCTCTCATAGTCTCTCTCTTCCTCTTTCCCCCACTTTACCCCACAGAGCCTGTGTTACCAGCCACTTCCCCTTTGTCCTACATTAGTTCATCAGAAATCTGGTCCCCGTAGTCAACCGTGAATGCCCGGGAGGATACACTTGGATGGATCCATGGCTCTTGGTGCCAAGCAGAGTGGTATGCATGATGAATTATGAAACCCTTTCCTGGACAAGTTTAGAATCTCTGGCTCTGCCAGGGCGCCGCACCAACCAATGAGGCCATGTGTGACAAATCAGAAAAGCCTTCTTGGGAAACAAATGGTTGGGAAGAGAAGGATGTAGATTACCGTAGTGACAAACGGAAGATATGAAAGTCCCTCAGGGGTGACCTGAAAACAAGCCTCTTCTCATTTATCTTTCAAATTGAAGGACGAATTAAAATTTAGCTAATGTGGTTCAGGTTTGATTTCTCAAACTTCCATAATGAGCCCCCTTTCTGTGTTTGTCTGTGTATTAATGCTGTAAATAAGTATTCCACTCATTATCATTAGGGTACTGCCTGCATCAGTTTTGGATGGCAAATACATCTTCATCCATGTCTTTCTGTTTCTGGGCCATGTATGACTTACTGTCATGCTTCAGGAAAACTCTCCTTTCTTCTTCTCTCACCCCTTCTCTCCCCCTTATCTCTCTCCTTCCCTTCTTCTACCTCCCCCCCTTTCTTGGTGTGAGGGATTTAGACCCTTGGTCCTGCAAACGTCAGGCAAGCGTTCCACCATGGAACCCCAGCTCCAGTCTCAGCAAGAGGGGCTTCCTTCCATCTGACTTTGGTGAGCCCTCTCTGCACAGGTGGTTAAGTCCACCCATCACCAGATTTCTTTTTCCTCATCTTCTTTTCTGGCTATTACCAGACTAAGAACATGGATTTGTTAAGCTAGGCATCTTTTGGCATGAGGAACATACTTGTTCACATGAACACTTCTCATGCTTCGTACCACTTATGAATTATTCAATCCGGTGCTCTCCTCTGTGCACTGGATACAAATTTTCCTTCTCTCTGTTTTGTCAGAAAGAAGAAGAGAGCTTGGCCTCTCTCTCTCTCTCTCTCTCTCTCTCTCTCTTTCTCTCTCTCTCTGCTTATATTTCCCTTTGTTAGATAATTATTATCAGGCAGAAGAATTGAACATTGTTAACATCTATGTAGCCCTGACTGACCTGGAACTATGTTGACCAGGCTGATCTTGAACTTGCAGAGAGTCATGCATCTATACCTCTCAGCTAGGATTAAAGCTGTGTGCCACCATAACCCAATGATCATTAATATTAGCATAATTTTAATTGTCTGATACATATATTCCAAATAGGATTACAGGCTGTTGCTTGTATCATCTCTACCTCTGGCTGCTTTGACAAATCAGGTTCCTGAAAGACTGGGGCAGAACCCCATGACCGAGTGCTCGCCTACTGTAGGCAACGGCCATAGTTCAGCGGTTCTCCACCAGTGGGTTGCAATACCTTTGGGGATCAAATGACTCTTAAGACCATCAGGAAACACAGATATTTATATTACAATTCATAGCAGTAGCAAACCTGCAGTTGTAAAGTAGCAATGAAACTAATTTTATGGTTGCAGTCACCACAGCAAGAGGACCTGTATTAAAGGGCCGCAGTGTTAGAAAGATTGAGAACCAGTGCCTTAGTTTAATTTCCAGTAATAAAAAGTTAAATAAATAAGTGAATAGATACACAGCCAAATCTACCAAATACTTGCTGCTCCTCTCTGTATTCAGTGAGAGGGTAATATTACAGCATTTGATGTTGTTCTTAACTGCACTTTCTATTTAATATATATTTAGTAAATGTAATGGGGTACACTGTCTGTTTTTTGATAGTCCTGGCTGGCACCTTCTGCTGTATCTGTATTTTGTCATACTTGCCTGTGCTCTTTCCCAAATGTGGAAAAAGAAAGTTGAGCCATCACCACTAGGGTGAAGTCTGAAAAAGCATCCCTAAGCTTTCTGAAGCAAAGCAATCTTTTACATTGTTTCAGATCTGGCCTAGAGCTTAGCGCCCTACACATGTGCCTTGTAAGAATTGATAGAGTGGGACAAAATAACAACTGCTTCTTTTATTTGCTTCTTATATTGTCAAACTTTTTCTTCTATCCATGGCAAAGACAGATGGTTAAGACTGTATGCTTTGTGGGTGGTGTGGCTTCTTTTGCAATTGTTTAAATCTTCCAGCATCATTGTAACCACAGACAAAGAAGAAAGATAGAAGTAAATGAACATGGATCGGTTGCAATAAAACTTTATTTATAAAAGATGGAGGCAGGATTGG
Source organism: Bramus lutescens (assembly GCA_001685075.1). Classification (NCBI taxonomy): domain Eukaryota; kingdom Metazoa; phylum Chordata; class Mammalia; order Rodentia; family Cricetidae; genus Bramus; species Bramus lutescens. The sequence continues at coordinate 155,868 of LOEQ01000500.1, forward strand.
GAGAGGAAGAAGGATGGTGAACTGTATTCAGATGTAATGTATGAGAGAAGAAAGAATAAAAAAATTTAAAAAAGAATTACTGGTCTTGGGGCATAGACCCCTAACTGAGGACTGTAACAGTAACTCTTCTAAAGACTGAAGGAGGAAGTGCATTAAGTGTAAAACTCCAAGATCAAGGCCAGATTGGGAAACTTAGCGAGACCTTGTCTCAAAAATAAAAAGTTCAAAGAAAACATAAAGAGGGTAGGGGGTAGCTTAGTGGAAAAACCCTTAGTATGAACGAAATCATGTGTTTAACTCCTTGTCCTGCAGAAACAAGACATCATTAAACAAAATACTGGCTACAGGCTGGGTTGAATCTATAGGTGGTCATCTATTAACCTCTGCTCTAAGCCCACATCGTGGCTCTGACTGTGAGCGAGATGCTTCCCTGTCTCACATCGGGTGGGCAAAGGGGTTGTAAGACGTGTGAAAGGAATGCTGGCCATAAAGAAAGACCTCCTTTAACATAACTGCTTCCTCTCTTGTGGTCCCATGGACAACATGCATCTTAGCCTTAGCCCAGGAGCCGGTTACCAAGATCTAAGGGTCAATCCAGTGTTGAGATGCGCCAACAGCAAATGGGGCAAGAATGAATGAATGAATGAATGAATGAATGAATGAATGAATGAATGGTTTTCAGTTTTTTGTTGCTCATAAAAATTGAATAAAGCACACTTGGGGCAGTTCCACACAAGAGAGAGAGTGAGGGTCCCTTCCAGAATTTCATACTTCTGGAGAATGGCCCTGGACTTTGCCTGTCAACAGGGTAGAGAAGAAGTCGCTGTTCTCTGAACATCACTGTGGAACCTATAAGTTCGAGAGAAGTGGTGGTTAGTTATCTGAGTCAACAAGAGTTGAGAGATGAGGTTTATACTGCTGCGATGAAACACTGTGACCAAAAGTAATGGGAAATAAATGGTTTCTTTCAGCTTACAGCTCTCAGGTTATACTGGAGCACTGAGGGAAACCAGAGCAGGAACTCATGGCAGGAATCTGTAGGCAGGAACTGGAGCAGAGTTCATGGGGAACACTCTATTGGCTTCCTCCCATGACTTGCTCAGTTTCCTTCCTTATACAACTAAGTGGTCTGGGCCCTCCCACATCAATCATCAGTCAAGAAAAATTTCCAACAAACTTGCCTACAGATAATATGATGGAGGCTTTTTCTCAGCAGAAGTTCTTCCTCCAACCAGGACAGAAGCCTCTCCAGGACAAATGCTTTCTTTGTTCATAAGCTTATTGTTGCGTTCAAAGAATCATGTGATAATGACATGTATTTGAGTTCTTTCGATCTATTATCGCCAGTCTACCTCAGTACCATGCTTTTGACATGGCTAACTTCTTGACAAGTAGAATATTTGACTCATCGTTAGTGGAGCTTCTTGCAGCAGATGGGACTAAAGACAGAGACCCACAGCTAGCCGATATGTATAGCGTGAGCGATCTTGGACCACTCAGCTCTAGAAATGGGTAGCTCCATCCAATAATTCTTCACAGGGCTCAGAGGATCCTGGGAAAGAGGAAGTGGGAAGAGTGTAACACCCATAGGGGACAGAGGAGACCAAGGAAAAAAAGCCTTCTAAATCATCAGGATCAATGCACATATGAACCCACAGAGACCACGGGAGCATGCACAGGGCCTGCACGGGTCTGGGCCAGATGGGGTCCTAGAGCTGAAAAGAAAAGTAGACACAGGGAACCCCCTAACCTAGAAGCCATCTCTAGTTGATAACCACTTACAAATAAAAATTTAGTTTTCTCCAAGGGAATCTCATTGGGAAACAGAGTCACACTGGGGTACTTATAAGGATAGCTGCATACCTAGCAATAGATGGCTCACAGAAAACAAACCCAACAGCATTGTTGGAGGTTTCTTGTCTCATAACATCACATCATGGCTTTGCTTGCTTGTTTTTGTAATTTAATTTTTAGTTTATTTATAAGTATACATGTATGTATACACACGTACACACACATATATGCATGTGTTATATATGTGTGTGTGTATATATATACACATACTTGTGTGTGAGTTATATACAGTTATATATATATATTTTTTTTTCCCCTCGAGGTCCTGTAGGCATATATTATGGCTTCCAGTTTAGTGTTTTTATGGGATACCTCAGTGTGTGAACAAGTGGGTCTTTTCATCTGTATCTGTTTCTTATGCCTTTCTTTGGCTCTCTTCCTTCTGTTTGATTGTTTACTCCATTCCAATATGTCAGTTTTTGTATTATCATATATTATGTTATATTATATTATTCTATTATATTGTAAACCCTTGGAAACCTGTTTGTTTTCTAATAAGAGGCAGAAAGGGGCAAATCAGAATGGGAGGGGAGGTAAGGAAGAGCTGGGAGGGGTGTAGGGACGGGAAACTATAACTAGGATGTATTACATAAGAAAAAACCCAGAATATTTGGTTCTATGATTTCTAGAACTTCAGTATGGTACCCAAGCTCAGTCGCCCAAACCACTGTCTTTTCAGATTCGTCTGTTTCATAGTGTAAGAATGCCTGGCCATCTGCAGCAGACAGTTAGATAAGACACCAAGCTTTTCTCATGGGATTTTATTTCTATTTATTTATTTCTTTTTCAATCATTTTCTCTCTTGTCACTTACCCAGCTATGGCAACCATCTGTTCCTTAACACAATGCTCAGGTTGTACTGATGGAAATACTCCCTGGTGCACCTCCACCCTCGCTGGCTTCTTGCACAGGCTTTTCTCTGGGGGAATCTTTTCACATGGTCCCTCTGCTGACTATTCTGACTCCACATTTAAGCTTTCATTAGCGGTCCCTGTCACAAAATTTGAGAAAATAGAATCTCTCTCTTCAATCCTTTTCTTTCACGTGTAGCTGTTGATATACCAACATATCCTTCAATTGGCCTTCAGGTTGACTGCCAGTCATTTTGGGACAGATGAACTTCTGATGTTTGCAGAATCAAAGTAATTATCCATGTTTATTACTGCCTTGTTTATTTCCTAGAATTTTTGAGGAAGTAGAATGATGGTTCATTTTGCACACACATGTCTCTGATATTAACCCAGAAGATGGGTTAGATCAGCCTTATTCATGTACTCCTCTGTAATGAGGGAGTTGTTTTGGATTTGTGGTGTCCAATGCAGCAGTCACTAGCTGCTATATGTTACTATAAAGCCCTTGGTATATAGTTGGTGTAAAGGAACAGCTGTCATTTCTTATCTCACCTGATGCATTAAAGTTGCTTAAAATTAATTGATTAAATAAGCAATTTTTGAGATAGGGTCTCATGTGAGCCAAGATAACATGGGACTTGGTGAGAACCCAAGGACAATCTTCAACTATTGTTCCTCCTGCGTCTATCCCAAAGATGTTGAAATTACAGTCTTGCCCCACCATGTACAACAAGAAAAATTAAATTTAAATAATCACACATGCATGTTGACTGGCTACTCTATCAGAAAAGGCACCTGTCCTCTTGAGTACAATATGAAGGTTTATATCAACATTACTACTAAGTATTTGAATGAAAGCAGATTATCATAAAGTTAATTTTGTATGAAATTGATTTTGCTTGACTGAAATACAGATTCACAAATTTTAACTTGAAGACTACCTTGACAAGGATTCTCAGCTTATCTTGGAAGCTGACAACTTTGTGAAGGAAAATGATTCATTTGGGGAATACAAAAAAGTAATTCTTAAGTCCAGCTTATGTATTCTTAATATTTCTCCCAAACCTGCAAGAGTGGTGCTTTATGAAATGAGGCGAGAGAATGGATATTGCAGAATTGAAGCTGAGAGGATCCTCAGATATGGATGAATGGGGACAGGGTCTGAATTTAAGTGCCAGTACAGGAAGTTTGGTTAAACCAACTTCTGAATTTCTGTTTTTTCATCTGTAAATTAGGAATAACAGCAACATTCACACAGAGTGTTGCACAATGTTTCTGGTACTGCAGAGAGAATAGGAAGGTAATCATCTTGAGATGTCGTATTGAAATTCAGACTAACATCTCGATTCTGGAACCCTTGTTTAACTCTGTGTGAGCATCAGCCACACATGTGGGAGGAACCCCCTGCTCACTTCTATTGGAAAGACATTTTGGGAAGTAAAGAAACAATGTAATAGCATGGTAAGGGAAGCAAAGTTGCCCTCACGTTACCCCACAGAGGTATGTTATGTGATTGTGGATTTTGCAATTCAGAAAACCAATCTCCTCTTATAAAGCAAATCTTAATTTATATACTTTTTTCCTAATTAAAACTGACTCAGTTTTTAAGTTCTTCCCTTCCCTGTTTTCATGATAAAATATTCCAGAAAAGCATGTTAAGTTTTTCCATTAATTTCCACCATGTACAATGTATCTTGCTTTACAGTCATCAATCATTTGGCTATGACCTCCAGAGGAGTCGTTTGTCCGAAGGGAGAAAGTGAAGCAGAAACCGAAGGAAAAATCGAAATGTTCAGTCCAGATGTGTAAGTCATGGTGACTCTTAGTATCATGAGAACCGCAACACTTTTAGGCTCTTACAGCTTTCTCTTTCTTTCCAGTTAGCTGTGTGCCAGGCTGTTCTGATCAAGTAGAGGACATGTGTCTCTTATTGCCTGAACCCCAAGAAGTCGAAAGTCAAACACTATTTCTTTCTACTCAACACAGAGAACTTGTAGTGAAGACGAGCATGTGATCCCCAAGGTCAGCCACTGAAGTTTACTGAGTTTAAAATATACTCTCACCAGGCCACTTAGTGGGTTAGAGTACAATGTTGATCCAGTCTTCACCTTTACTACATTGTAAAAATGCTTTCTGATTTCTAGTCTTAAATCTAGAGGGTCTTTTAAAAAATTTTTGTTGTTGTTAAACTTTATTGTCATCATGTATGTGCATGCACATTTGTGCATGAGTGTACATGTGACTGTGTGTGTGAATGAGCATGCACACACATGCACATTACAGTGCATGTTATAGAGCAGAGGGTAACGTTGGAAGTCAGTTCTCTTCTTCCAACTCATTTTGAGGCAAAATGTCTGTTGGTGTTTTTTTTGCCACAGTGTGCAGCATGTGTATTTAGGTTAACGTGCCAGCAAGATTCTAGACAATTCTGTTTCTACTTTCCATCTTGCCATTGGAGGACTAGCATTAAAGGTGTGGGCTTGCTGCATCTAGCATCACGGATCCTGAAGATTGAACTCAGTTGTCGGGTTTGCTTAACACGTGATTTTGCTCTCTCAACCATCTTGCTTACCCGATGTGCTCTTTTGATTGACTTATGGGTGTAATAGTTTTAAAAGCAAGCTGCTATAACATGTCCCTTTTCTGCATTTGAAACAATTGCTTCATGGCTTCTATGTGTAAGCACTTAATGATGAAAAAATGCTACTTATTCTTAAAGGTGATGACAGAAGGCCTTGCTGATCCAGTTTCTGCTATTTGGTCCCTGTGTGCTCTCTGTTCCAGCATTCTAGCCAAGCCTGGTGTCTGGATATTTCATAATTTATATGTAAATAAAATACTATGATATTTATTTTGTAAACTATACACTGGGCAATTATAACTGAAAGCCTCTTCCCTGGTATGAAGTTCTCCAAAATGTCACACTTGGATGGCTATTTCAGGATAGGTTAATGTCAGGTAGGTTGGCTGAGATGCAAAGGACACAAAGAAAAGCTTTAGTTTTTCAGAAGATGTCAGAGTGTCTGAGTTAGAACAATCCACTGCCCCTAAGAGCCTGGGGCATTGTGCTTTCCTTTAGCTGAAAGGCAAGTTCAGAAGAACAAGGGCCATGAGAGCATAAGTAAGTGATATTCAGAAGAAATGTAGTTTGCTTTGTAGCATCCGGGCAGTCCCCAGAATTACTCTTTGGAAGTGAACCTATGGGAAGGTCTATCTCTTTTTCCTTATACGTAGAATCCTCATCTCTGTCTATCTGTCTAGTTATGGCACACTTATAACACACACACATACACACACACACACACACACACACACACACACACACACAGCTATACCCAACAACCCCACCAACAGTTTCAGTTTTAAGGAAAACATTTTTTCAGACAGCTGGCACACTTGGAATGAAGTCTTATTTCTTGATGTTAAGTTGATAATTAGGGTTCTCCAAAACAATCAGAGCTAAGTATATTTTATTATACTTCAATTATTATCACAAACAGCTTTGGAACATGTCACTATTATTTCTTTTTCTGTGATTGAGATTTGATTTTCCACTCATCTAGGAGGGTAGACATAGTTAACCACGATGTTTTTTTTAGTGCTGTTGTTTGTGTTTGATTCCAGTACAGAAAAGCTTTTAGAGCTCTTGATGTTTGCAAAGGTAGAGAATAACAAAGGAATAATTAGGCCAAGGGTGAATAAAACTTACATGAAGAGAATATGGAATTTTGTAGATTCTGAGACATTTCACACTCTGACATACTAGGCTATATACTCAGAATCATTATATGTGCTTTACATGGTAAAAGACAACGTTCTCAGTAATGCCAACAGTATCTGTCTGTCTGACTGACTATCATCTATCTGTCTGTCTGTCTATCATCTGTCTGTTTATCATGTCTTTGTGTCTGTCTATCTATCATCTGTCTGTTTATCTATCTATCTATCTATCTATCTATCTATCTATCTATGTATCAGTGTATAATCTGTCTTCCTATCATCTGTCATAATATTTATCTACCTACACACACACACACACACACACACACACACAAAACAAAACAAAAATATAGTAAGGATCTTTTCCAAGAAATCCTTAAAGATCAAACACAACCAGAACAAAGAATAGAACACATAGAAACGAATGGTTGGAGTTATGTTCTTATGTCTACATTTGAAAAAAAAATCACTCACTAACAAAAAGCAGAGAAACTGTTAGAAAAATAAACACATAATACCAGCATCCATATTGTCTGCAGCTGACCTCTTGCTAATTACAAGACAAAATACTGTAATGTCTTTCAAAATGTGAGCATATGTGGAATTTTTCATAATTTTTCCAGCCAAGATAGATTATCTCCTCTAAAATAAATGGATAACTAGGGTTTGGGGGTAGATAGTGATACTGTTGTAACAGTTCACTATTTCTTGGCTAACACCAACTTCTATGATATTTATTTTAGTTATTAAGCACAATGGTGACTCCTTATATTTCAGTGATTTATATATTCTTCTACTATTGTTGCCTAGCTTTTCTGAAGGAGAAACTAATATTTATTAAGACTCCACATTATGCGAAGACCTCTCCATTCTGGGCATCTCATTTCATTCACAAAAGTGGTTTTTCAAATACAGGTCCTCTTACTTGATGCTAAAAATTTGGGATGCAAACCCGCAGTGTAGGGTGCTAAGGATTTATTCCATGTTTTAGCATGTGCTAGGCAGGGGGTTTATCATAAAACTAAATCCTGAACACAGGTATCGAACATGTTGAGCTTGGAAAAGTTTACTCCCTACCTCATACATAAATGATTTTTAAATGATTTTATTTTATATTATTTTATATTTATATATTATATTTTATCTCATAATTTCTCTTTGAACATTAGCAGACTCCAGGTTACTCATGGTCAATTAGAACATGAAACTTTCATCTTTTATTGACGTTTTTCTCTCAGATTAGCAGCTGCAGACAAATCTACTGATATTTAATTATCATCTGCTGCTCCACAGCCCCTGTAATTAGCGCCCTGCCAGTAACTCAGTCCAAGGCTGAGTTTAAACTAAATCTCTATCAGTCTATTTACCAACAAAGACTTGGACGTAAGATGTGGGGGTGAAAACCTGCTAGATCAGAGAAGCCGAGGAACAACCAGCTGACCTTGCTTTTTGGCCAGAGACACCGCAAAAGATGGGTGTCTTCACTCAACCCAGAACTCAAAGGAAACCCAAACTCTAGGCCCCACCCTTTCCTTCCTGTGTGTCCTCTCTATCCATATTCCTGGCTTCTCTATGGTTAATTCCAGTCGGCTAGTCGCTGGCTCCACCCGGATTCAAGGTAGAGTTTATTGACAGCCTCAGAGTCTACAGTGCAATCAAAATATCCCACAACATTTTATCTGCCATCATCATAGCCTTCACTTCTGTGTTCAGAGACATTAGGAAGGGAAGACTGACTTCTCTCATTTCCTCTTTGAATTAAATTTGAATGCTTGGTTTGGAGGTCACTTATGAGGAATTCATTGTGCAGCCTGAAGCAACTATCTGGCATATTAGCCTGAATGGTAAAGTGTCACACACAACAGAGATCATCTTAAGCGTTTTCTTCCTAGTTAGGAAGTGTACCCCTAAATCTATCTTTCCCCCTGACATTTCCTAAGGTTGCAAAATCGAAGCCTCCAGTCTCGAGTCACTTTGATTAAAGCTCTTGCAGGAAGCTAAAATCATCTTCATTTAAGTCAACTCTCCAAGAACCAGGAATTATGTTTCTTCATTTTTCTATTTCTACAATTAATGTTCTGAATCTTGGGTATAAGGCAAACATAGCAATGTACACACTTTTAGAATTCTTTTATTATCATTATTATTCTTTTTAGTTAAAGCTTTGGAACTTAAAACTACTATCTATAGTACATTTCCCTAACTGAATGTTTAGATGTTTAGAAAAATAGTCTCAGACATCAGGCTTTAAAGATTAGACCTTTAGTGACCAGAGCAGAGTTGAAAGTAACACATTTTCTTTGGCAAATTCTAGCTTTTTCACACACATATTCTAGACCCAGAAGTTTAGTGGCTTCTTGGAAATAAGTAACCTCACAGAACGTTTTATTGAGTCCACAGAGTAAAAGAATTTAAAGTTAAGTAACTGATGTTTTGGAAAATTCTGAAGTTCGTTGAGACAAGACTGAGTAGAAACCTTTTGAATGTCAAGGCTGTATGCTATCCTTCTCTCTGTTCACGGAGATCAAGCGTAGGAACTAGGGCCATTTCCTCTACGAGGCCCAAACACAAATGACATTCAGTAGGTCAGTGTTGCTACTTCGCTTTTACAGTACTTTCTTGCTTGAATGAGTCACCATGTCTCTAAAAATACTTTGCACTCAGGAATTAGATGGGTCAGGCCGAGTAAACATTGGCAATACCAGATGATTATGAAAGATATCCAATCGTTCAGCAATCTCATCAGCATTCCAGCTCAGGAATTGCTCACTTGCATTTGTGAGGTCTGGGAGGCAGCTGGTGGGTAGTCGGGGACATTGAGAGAACGACCCGTTTTACCTTCTTAGGACACATAAAAGTCATGAGGTCCTTTTCATGGAAGGGATCCACTTGGGGCTTAGCCCAGAAGAGGCCACCCATGTACACTCTTGCTTCTGTAGGATTTAGACAGCAAGTCTTTTACAGTCAAATGGAGTTCAAGTATCTTGATGATTCAAAGTTCCCGAAGGTATGAATGAAGTTTGAAAAATATGAGCTACTCAGTTTAGTTTGAAATTTGGCTCTTGACCCAGCCTTAACTAGGATGTCTATATCAAACCCCTTCCCTCAAGGCTCAGGGATCTATGCAGAAGGCAGAAAGACAATTAGGAGCCAGAGGTTGTGGCGGACTCCAAGAAAACTGCATTTTCCAGACACAACAAGACAGACAGGAACTCACAGAGACCATGACAGCATGCACATGACATACACAGGTTCAAACTGGACAGAAGTCCCAGTACTGATAAAGGGAAGGAGACAAGAAGTCCCACCCCTAACCAAGATGCTAGTTGCAATCGATGCCTGTTGGGAAAGGGAAAATCAGTTTTCTCTGACAAAGTGATACGGGGTCAATCAACCACACTCCAGGGCAGACCCCGTGCCCAGGAGTAGTTGAACCACTCAAAGAAGACTCTACATAGTCTTTTTCTTCCTGTTCTTCTTAGAGAGAGAAACATGACCTTGGGTGGGTAGGGAGTTGGGGAAGAGGATGAGAGGAGAGTTGGGGCTAGAGAAGATTAATCAAAATGTATTGTATGGGGAAAAAAATGAAATGAAAATTTTAAAATGGTTTTTAAAAAGTTGGTACGGTGGTCAGATCGGTGCACCAGTGCAAATTATTCTCCCCACAATCTAGAGACTTCAACACAGATGTGGTCACTCGGAGCCAAGCCCTCTTTCATAAGGGAAAGCTGCCAGACGGTATGTGCACTCCATACCATCTAACCTAGGAAAGAGTGGGGTGGGGTCTGAGGTCTGTGCTGCACTAGGGTGCAGGTGTTTCGATTAAAAATGAAGATAATAAAGTAATCTCAGAACGGAAGGCAGGCCTCTGGGACATTTAAAGCTACTTCCCTGTAAATAAACTCCTAACTCAGAAACTGTTGGCTGGGAATGAATTTATTCTCAGTTGTGGGCGAAGATTTAAATGTTTTGTTTCATTTTCAGAAGTTGAGATATTAAACCTTCAAGTATAAGATGCTAAATAGAATCTTTTAAAAGGAGGCTTTGAACGCATTCTAGAAGCAGTACAAAAAATGTTTCCATTGTTTTAAAATCTTTGAATAAATTTGTGTGTTTAAGTTATGGGTTCTCAAAAATAAGATAATTATTCATTCTTCAGATTCATACAGAATGGATATTTCAAAAGCTTTTCATAGAAAGCCTTAGATAAAATTTAGAAAAACAGTCTTTCGTCAGTCTAATACTTCACACCCGTCTCAGCGTGGCTCTGATTAAAGTCTTTTTCATTTGCTTTTCTGCATCTGTATGTGTACGTGAATATTAATAGTTTTAGGATTTTGAAAACATGTTTTTCTTTTTGAATGTTTTATTTAAATTATATATATGTATATGCATGTATGTATGTATATATACACACACACACAGCATCTAATGACTCTTGTGAGACCAGTTTGACACAGTTCAAGGTCAAACTGTGAAGGTCAAACGCAAAGGCTGTGAAGAACATGGAATAAATAAATGGATCTGAACAGGTGATGGAAAGAAGGTGGCATGCTCTTCGTTAGGAAGGACACACGTGAGATGTAATATTTCGTGTCAGACTGGCCAAGAATGTTGTTTTAAAATGACACATGGTTCACTGGAAATCAGTACATTTCCATGCTTGTATTCCCTTGGTTTTCTCAAGGAGCAGGGATAACCCATCTTATTACAGAACTCCTGGGAAAAGCATGGAGGTTTGCCCCATGAGGACTCTTAAGCAGCCGAATTACATCTTGGGCACAAATTCCATTATGCGGTGGTAACCTGTCTGGCTGGCTTTTTGTGAATAGCAAATCCTTACCATTGTGAGGCCAGCTTAGCCATTTAATTCTCATTAAGGAGCAAGCTTGTTTATGCCTCTCTTTTTACATCCAGTGAGTAATGATCATTTAATGATTGCAGAGGTTCAAATATTAGGTCAATTCTTTATTTACATCAAGTGTAGAAAGCTTTCCTTAAAGCATATCTTTACGGTCTCAACATTCCCAGGCAACATATCAAAGTATATATTCGAAAGGCTCAATGTCATGTCTGGTTTATCAGGGCAATTTTTCACCTTCCAGAAACCACAAATAGGTATTAACATGTCAGTGAATTAAGGTGGCCTGCTGTGAGACACAGTGAGCTTCTAGCTATGACATGCTTCCAAGTTCAAGCCATTTCACTTTGGGACACAGGAATGGCAGCTGTAACCATCATGAGACAGACACCACCATTCAGCAAGTTATGCAAATTCACAAGACCTCAGTTTCCCCATCAGCACAATGATGAGAGTGTGATTTTTTCCTAAAATCCCATGAAGATCACATAGGAAGATATATGTAATTGCCCACTAGGAATTTAATAAAGTGGCTATTCTCATTTATACTGAGCATTTTGATGGCGCAAGGCCTGTCTGTCACTTTGACAGAACTGCAGATGTGACCAAGTGGAAATCTTTCCCTGGGGAGTGATGAAATCAAGAACGTGGCTCACTGAATGACTCCCTGTTAAGCTGGTGATAAACACAACTTTGCTATTCGTGGCAAAATGGTCCTAACAATTACCACACTCTCATTTTCCTCTCAGAAGATGGATGATTACAGACGGGTCAGTTTGACGTCAACTCAGTTTCTGGTCATCATGGCCCAGTGATAAATACAGTTAAAAAAAATAGAATTCTGCCAAAGTGGAAAACTTTGAGCGCATCAGTGCTTCCGTCAAACTGAGACACTGTGGCATGCTGGGTATTATGCATTTCAGTCTCCTGGTTTTGGGGAATAAAACTGAACAGACATACTTTGAGAAATTGAATTAGTCAATTGATTTCAACAAAAGTCCTTCATTTTCTTTGGGATTTTAGTGGCCTAATTTTTGGGGGGTAGAGCTGAAAGGAAACAATTTTACAAACCGAATTAATCAGTTATTCTGGTAGAAATCCTTTATTTTTCTCAGGATGTTAGTTTTGAGGAAAAATTAAAAACAAATGTCTTTTAATATTGTAGGTGATTTAATTTTTTTTTCTTTTACATATAAGACAATGTATCAGTTGGATTGCCTATGTCCTGAGTTTTAAAAATGAAGCATGCATTTATTTTTCTTTTCTGAGAGTTACATTTTTTATATAGAATATAGAAATTTCTAAAATGAATTGATCAAAGCACCAAGTGGGCTAATTTGGCTGACACTAAGAGGCAGCTGATTATTTTAAGTCTTGTTACAATATAAAAGGATCAGCCTTCGGGGATGAGCCATAGAGCACCTGCCTAACACACACGAGGGTTCAATCACCAGTGCTACTTGAAACAAACCAAAAAGAAAACAACAAAACTATTCCAACTGGTTTATATTCTAGAGTCCAACAATGCACCACATGCAAGCTTTTGCCCCTGGATTTTTTTTTAAGTGGGTCAGGAACATTGCTTCATTAGTGTCCAGTATTCCACATTGCATGCATGGTAGCAAGTAAAAGAAAAGAGGACTCAGGAGAGGAAGAAAATAAAGTATAGCAGGAAGAAAAATAAAGGCCCTTTCAAAAATCTAATCATAAAGTAGCTGACTGCACACTGCCTGATGATTTCTGTAGGCCAGGGATTTGGACTTCAGCTGGATTCAAAAGATGACAGTGGCCCTTTCAACTTACTGAGTTCTAGTGATAGTTCAGAGCCCTAGGAACTTCTAGAATAAAACAGAGAAAGCATGAACTAAGAAATAAAATCGGACCTTGGGAGCTCAGTCCGTTGCTCTGATGAGGATCTCTGTCTCTATCTCCATCTGTCGCTGGACGAAGATTCTATGGTGATATTCGAGATAATCATCAGCGTGATTAGTGGGGCAAGGACCGTTCAGGCACCCTCTGCTCTGCTGCCCAAGGACCTAGC
>LOEQ01000500.1:197714-209898 GCA_001685075.1 Bramus lutescens
AGAGAGAGAGAGAGAGAGAGAGAGAGAGAGAGACTACTGTCTCAGAGAGAAGGCATTCAACTTCACAGAAAGGAGGATTTCGGTCCCTTCTGAAAGAATACTGACCAGTGACAGATTGGGCCTGAGCTTCTGAGTAAGAACACACTTGGATGCTTTCTTCCTGTCTCGGCCAAGTACAGCATCCTGAGTCTGAAGAGGGTAGGTTATAAAGTGGCTTGGGTGAGGAATTTGGAGAAAGACAAACCATCTATTTTAAATCTCTCCAGAGGCACCTCAGTGTAACTGAAACCCACTCTTTAGTTGCATGTTTTTGAGTTTTTTTCTTTAGTTTTTTTTCAATGTTTTACTGTTTTCTATATTTAGCTGTAGTAACATGTTCTAGTGCTTATTAACATTAATGTCAAATACAAGGGAAGTAGAAATTGAATCACATAGACTTCTCTTTATTTAGAGTATTGGCCATTATGTGTTTCAGTAAATACATACAGTCTAGAAATACAGCCAAACCGTCTTGTTGGTTTGCAAAGTAATGCTATGAATAATAATGCTCAATTTATTTTAAGAGAAAGCCATAGGATATCCCAAACCAATTTTCTAAATCTGAGATCAATTTCATGGAAAATACATGAATGCGCTTTGTGATTTTATAAGAACATTCCTATTATAGTTGAATATTTATTTTATATTTCAGATACCATGTACAAATATACCTTATTTTTAACTATCACTTCAACATTAAATGACTCTACTTTGAGTAAATACATGTCCCTTTGTACTTTGTCATCTCCTCCTAAAGCTCTTTTGTTCAAAACCACTCTTTTTTTAACCTTGCCATTTTCTGTCGTCTACCTTGAAAGACACCTTACTGATTTTTAATTTTATAAGATCTTCAAAATGTTAACCACACCTCTTCTTCCTATTCTTACTTCCTTTCATAAAAATAAAGAAGAAAGCAAATGCACACCCACAAAAAATGTGAGCATGAATCCCACACAGCTCACTTTCCATGAAAGGAAACAACTGCGGATGAAGTAGAAAGCAAATTGATTTGTTTCCTTCAATAGAAATTTGAAAACAATATTCCTCTCTTCTTTGTTCAAGTCTGGTGTCACACACCACACCAAGTGTCCACGATCATAATAATGATCACTAAGATAGGACCTTTACCTCAGAGTGAGGTCTGTTGGGGAATTTGGCTACCACATGGAGAGAAATGGGCTTCCTTGTTCCGACCCTCTGGATGGGCAATTGTTGCCGTTTGTGCCCCGGATGGAGGCAGAAAAAGCAGAGTTCCTGGTGCATGAACAGTGTGGGCTATGGGGGTGGGAGGGAAGAGTACCAATTTTACAAAAACAACATCAAGAAGTACAGACCGCATATTCCCAGAAGGCGGATTGGCTTCCTAAGAGAATTAAGGAGTGACCGGGCGGTGGTGGGCGTGCGGAAATTAGGGTCGTGAACCCTCCGTCTCCGTCGTGGATCTCTGCAAGTTCAAGGCCAGCCTGGTCTATACAAGATCTAGTTTCAGGACAGGCTCCAAAGCTGCAGAGACACCCTGTCTCCAACAACAACGACAACAACAAAAGAGGCAGCCGAGGAGACTAAGTCATCGCCTCTGCCTCCTCTTTTATCTTTCAATGGCACAAAGAGGAGAGAGAGGAGAGCATGAGAGCAAGAAGAGCATGACCCCTTTGCTCTTGGTGCTGCCTTCTTGGGAAGTCTTCAGCCGGGAAAACAGCAGAACCTTGAACCCTAGCGTGTAAGGGCTTCTCTTGGCTCCACTGTCTCAATTTAACTAGATAGCCCCGATTTTCCTGGGCTCTTGGCAAATCTCATGGCTACTCCCCATCACTCCTCATTCCCTTAGGTCTTTCGGGATTATCTTTTGAATGTCTTTGAGGGTATGACTATTGGGAAAGTCACTTTGCTCCAATCACCTTAGCTCAATCAAGATGCAGCTGGAGTTGGCTGCTTTATGAAAGAACCTCTATAAGCTGTATTTAGTCCCCAAAATGAAAGGCAAGAGACCCCGTTCAACCACCTGCTCCCTACTCTTGAAGTGCCCAGGGAACACGACTAAGGTTTCCTTGGATTCCATTGTTTGTCTCCAGCTTAATAAAGTGTCCTTGGGGGCTCTTTATGTGCCAGAATGTGCAAACTTAGGTTTCTCCGGAGCATATGGGGAAAATGCTGATGAATCAAAGAAACTTGGCCTGGGGAATAAACACTCACACATACGTGTGTGCGCGTACACACACACACACACACGCTCATACACACACATATACATTTATACATATGAATATATTTCCCCAGTAAACCAATTTAATTCCTTGATTAATTTCCTGCCTAGCACACTCAAATCATATTTCAGTTTTGGATGCTCATTTTCATTTTGCTAAAATTATTTCCTTCAGTTCATTTTCCATGTAAAAATTTCAATGAAAATGAAGTCTTTTTAAATCAAGTCTTTAAATTCTAATAGATAATTAGAGCTCTTGCACTTTGGAAATTTTGTCATATATGTATTAGAGCCATCCAGTTAATGTATTGGAAATAAAATGTTGACATGAAGATTTGATAGAAAGGTTACAGTTTAACCAATTTTCACTAACCAATGAATTTTACTATGCCATTTTTGTTTTATTTTGATTGATTATTACCATTGATTTTGGTCATAAATTGGGCAAGTAAAGCAGCTTATTTTTTTTTATTCCTTAGCTGATTTGGCTAAGAACCCTATCTTCTGTGTGAAGATTTGCTGCAATGGTGGAGGACATGATAATTCTAAACCCTAGCCTGTATGTTTTCCTGTCTCCTTGGGTATTGCATTCCAAAGAGACTTGTCTTAAACAGCTTGGACTGAGGTTGCTGTGACAAATACATCATAGATGTCAGCATGTCAACAAGTGTTGGCACAACCTAAAGATGTACCCTAGGAATATGAAAAATTTGCTTTTCAGTTCCGGAGTTGACAAGTCCAAGATCAAGAGGCTCGTGGATCTTGTCTGGTGAGAACCCACAGTCTGACGTAAGATGTTTTCTTCTCACAGCTTCACACCGAGACTTTGCTGTCTTCCTCTTTGTAAACACCATCCATCACAAGGGAACTACCTAGTATTGTCACACTCATGCTTAAACACACACACACACACACACACACACACACATTTTGGGGGGATCCAACCCTTCATTGCATCTCGTAGCCTTTTGCTGTCTGAGCAGAGAGCTAATGACTGGCCGGAAATGTTGAGCCCTGTTCCTTTTTATCCGTTTTTAAGATAAAACCAAGGAATTTAAAGAAGCAAAATCAATTTTAGATCCTTCTTTCTCCAGTTTTATTCCCTCTCCCTTCTCTCAACTTTTCAGCTTTATCAGAGGTTCACAGGCCCATTCTTTCATTGTTTTGTCTTTGTTCTAGCCTTTTTCCTGTGGGCTCTAGCCTGCCCCCTCTCTTTCACACTTCCTGGGTTTCAGGCTCTGTCTTCTACAATTCTCTGAGGCATGTAGAAAGAGCCTCTAATGCCTGAGCCATTAGCTCCTACCCAAAGCCATGGACCAGTGTGCTCAATGCCAGATAACACCTGAAGGAGAATTTAGACCCCCTGAAGGAGCCAATCAGAACTGCTAGAATGTGTATAGTGATCTCACATCTAAGGTAGCACGGTCCAATCCAAGGTCACAGAGATTTATTCTTGATTTCTTTTAGCTTGGAAGTTTTAGCTCTTTTCCTTAGTTAGGTATATGGTGTGAGTTCATTTATATATGTGGCGAAAGATAAGTCCGTCTTTGTTCTTTTTCTTTTTGCATTTTTGGTGGTACGGGCATCAAACCCAGGGTCTTGTGCATGCATGCTGGGATAACACCTTCTTTGGTGTGTGTGTGTGTGTGTGTGTGTGTGTGTGTGTGTGAATATCCAGTTGTCTTAAGGGCATTTGTTGAAAAGCTGTCTTTTGCCCATTGAATGCATACCAATCTTGTTTCAGATCAATTGCTGATGAGCATAAGGATGTAAGGATTTGTAGGGAAATGTCAGCTCAGTTTTGTGTGTGTTCACATGTATGTGCACTCACTTGTGTGTGCTAATACTTATGGAATCTTCCTCATTTTCTCTGGGCCTTAATTCCTATGGAAAGGTCTCTCACTGGATGTGGTGCTCACAGATTCGGCTGTGTGATTTAGCGGCAAGGGATCCTCTGTCTCCACGCCCTCACTGTGGACATTATAGGAGTCTGCTGCTGTTTTGCACATTTGTACATAGGTTCTGGGAATCAAACTCAGTTCCTCATGCTTGCATTGCAAATACTATACCTAGTGAGCTGTGCCCTCAGCTCTTTAATTAGCTTATTCCAAATTCAGTGTATACTCTTATGCCAGAACGATTATCCTGACAAGGATAGATTTGTGGCAATTCTTGAAAATGAGAAATGTGAGTTCTCTAATTGTGTCCTTTTCAAATTGTTTTGGATATTGTGAATTTTCCTGTCAGGTGATTGACAGGCCTGCCTCTTAAGGCAGGGAAAACTGTATGTCTTTCATCTTTACTAGAAAGATTATAGCTAGATAATAATTTTAGAACATCTCCACCCTAGCCTGGAGATAAAGCTGACATTTTGTTCCTCATCCTCATTGTCCTTTCCCTTGTTTTCCTCGTCTTACTTAAGATAATGTTTTCATTAATTCCTTGAGAATTTCATACATACATATAATGCATTTTAGTCATATTCATTCCCTACTCTTTACCCTATATTCTCTCAAATCCATCCCAACCTCAACCTTGTGTTTGTTTTTATAACCCATTAGGTCTAATTAATCTGTCCATGTACTCATATATGTGAGGCCATCCACTGGAGCATGGTCTACATACCAATAGATAACCCCTTAAAGAAAACCAACTTTCCCGAAGGAATTATCAACTGTTGATAGCTAAATGTGGGGTACATGTGCCCGTCTCTCTTTCAGTGTTAGAATGCTGGCTGGTACTGCCCAGGCAACCACCACGGTTGCTACGAATTAATGACAGCAGTGGTCCTGTTGTATCTAAAAGATACTGTTTTTCTCTGGTCCTTCCCAATCTCTTGCTCTAACATTAACATCTTTTCACCCCCTCTTCTGTGATGGCCCTGAGCTTTGGGGGCACTTGATAAGATGTAGATGTGCCATTTTATGCCTGAGTACTCCATACCCATTTATTCTCTGCTCTTTGATCAGTTGTAAGTTTCTGTATGACTTTTTCTGTATTACCTGTGTTCTGTATTATCTTTACCATATTATCTTCAATGAAGGTTGAAGGCTTTCATTGGATACAGAAAAGTGAATTTTGAGGATAGTTTGATACTATTGATTTAATGTTTAGTAGTGATAGGTTCATCACTGGGGCCTATGAGATCATCAACCATGAGTTCTTGATCAGACTTAGAGTGCCATGAATGGGTTACCTCCTGTGGAGTAGGCATAAATCCAATCAGAAGTGGTTGTTCTTTTTTTCCCATAACATTAATGCCAGTATTAAATTCATGGGCATACCTTGCCATGTGGGTCATTAAAGCCCCTATGAAGGTTAGCCTGTAAGGTATGATCAGTATGCTCAATACCATTTCTTCAAGTCCTGTAAGCAAAATGTATGGTGACTTCAACAATATGGTCTTATCATCAAGTTCTAGTGAGAAACAAACAAACAAAAAACAATGACAAAAACCTGTATTGCTTTGGGTCTCCATGTCATCTCTGACCAATGACATCCCATTTGGAATGGACTTTTTATTTGGCAATCTATTACTTCTGAGAGGGCATTATCCATTTCATAGATTAACTCCAATTAAATCTTATGTATGAGAACACATGTATATATGTCTTTATATGAAGCTTATACAGTAGTTGATCAAGGAAACTGTGGCCCTCTGATAACTCGACTTCAGTCTTGTGACACCAGTACCAGAATTCTTCAGAATTTTGAAGCTATTCAGTTTTGACTTTTTAAGCCCTGAAATTGTAGTGAATCATTGTGGCATTCCCAGGAGCCTAACAAAAGGGTATCATGATATACCTTCTAAGTCATGTACATGTATTGGTATGTCCCAAAATCTGTAGCTATCTCTTTCATTTTCTAAATCTTGGATAATTATACACCTTTTCTAGTTGCAATGATTCATGATGTGTTTTTGCTCTGTTGATGCATGTAACACAGTTTCAAGCTAAAACATTTCAGATCGTTCTAGTTTGTAAAATATTATCCCTAATACAAGAAATTCACCATTTTCTGGTGATTATGAAATTCCCGGAACAGGAATGTGTCTGAGTACAGACAGCTGATTTGGTCTGTTCCATATGCCTAGGGCCTTTAGTAGCTAAAATTGCTGCTGGGAGGTATGATGGGTGCTTGGACTTTAATGACAAAATTGGAGTTCTCCACAGATGATTGAACGATGTCCATATATGTAATGTCTCTTAAACTTCCTTTCAGTGTAATGTCTATGCTCTAAGATGAACATCTCAAAAGAAAGTATCAGAAGAGTGAACGTTTCAAGTCCTGAGGCATTATGTGGATGCAAAATACTACTGTCACCTCAAGGGAATAGGAGACATTGTATTCTGAGCCAAATATGACTGAGCCAAATCTATAAACACAGATTAAGGTTATCCTAAATAACATGTTTCATTGTTAGAGGGGCCATATGAGCTTCTATAGCTACAGAATGAAAGAAGTCATAAATCAACACAGCTATCAGATGCATTGTTGGGAACTTAAGGTGGTTTACACTAGAAGAGGGAAATCTCTTCTGTGCAGTTTAGATGTTAAAATGCTCTTAGCTTCAGGGTGGGTGAAGGCAGTAGTCCACTAAATTTAACAATACATTCCAAAGGTGGTATGTAATAGTCGCCACTCTGTTAGGTCAGGGACAGAGGATGGTGGTAAATGGTTATTAAGGAGACTAAAGATAGTCCAAGGTAGTTTTGGTTCTTGATCTGTAACATTCCACGCCTGCACAGCGTTCTAGGCAGTAAATCAGCTCACTGGATACGAAGCAATGTAGCACCTTTATAGAAATCCATGTCACAGCTTCGGTCATAATCAGTTAGACACAGTAATCAAAAGCCCAGGCAGATTCAAGGACAGTTCATATACTTGGTCTTTTAGTGATATCCAGGGACTTACTGGAGAAGAGCATGTGTGGCTAGCCGTTGAAAGCAAAGTCATCCATGGCACCAGAATCCAGGGCTTTCTGTCTGAATATTGTCTGCTATAAAATCATGTTTAAGGAACCAGAACTGATATCTTCATATTCTGAGTACAAAGCACTTAGTAAATGCTGGAATTAAGAGATTAAAGTTCAGAAGAAAACACTAAATGTGAAAAATAGGATGTAAATGACAATCCGTCTTGGCTTTCCACCGCGTGAGATGAGCAGAGAAGCCTTTGCCTTCACCTCTCTGCCTCTGTATTTTCATCTCCTTCCCTTTCCAGCCATGACCTCAACATTCACTTCTCCCGCAGCTCTTGGGCATGACCTTTAATTTCTGTTTCTCTTTTAGCTTCATCTTGGCGAGAATTCTGTCCCTGGATCACCTCAACCTATCACCTTTCGACTGTACTCAGAAATATTGACCATTTCTAGATAAAACCGACCCAGGGTTCCAGGGTGGTGCCATAACAGCATGGCTAATGCTTCTGCAACCCAGTTTGGACAGTTGTGGAGGTCAGCTGGCTTAGCTCCAGGATTTGGTTTATTTGCAGTCTAGGTTGAAGGGGCAGCAGCTACCTGAGATGTGTTCTCCTTAAAGTGGCCAGAAACTTCCAGAGAACTCAGCAGAAACATGGAGTTCCTTCAGGACTCTAATGGACACCAACACACTGTGCCTTGTGTTTTTATGTCACTGTTCAAAGGAAGTCAAATCATGAAGCTTAACAACAGCATAATGCACACCAATACTGTGGTCAGGCCGCTGTCTCTGATCTTCTGTGTTTACAGCTGGCATTTTCTACCATTTCCCCCCAAAGAACCATTTCTAATTTTCTTGAATATACCCTTTTCTTCTTTCTTTTATGAACTACATTATTCTGGGAAAACGAGGCAGAAGTCAGCCTCAAAGGCAAATTAGAGCTCTTTGAGCAGACACCTTAGGAACTTTGAGAGTGACTCTTACGGCATGCTCTTCTACGCATGAATCACTTCTGTCTTCACGGAAATTACAGTCGCTGCTCATTCTAGTGCTGATCTCTCTAACTCTTTTTTGGATCCTATCTGTCCCCTCTCTGACTTTTAATTCTCCTCTTTTATAGTTTTAAATTATTCCCTTCTTTTTAGCATAATGACTGCCAGGCAGTATGAACTCTGAAAGCTATCAACCCTCCAGTTACATATTATTTTATTACGTGAAAATGTGCAAATATTAGTATAAAAGAGGGGGAAAAAAGCCAGGCAACGAACTCAGGAGAGAACTGCATGAAGCAAGGCACATAGGCAACTATGTGGGTCATTAAAATGAGAATTTAAATTCTTTATACATTATCCTCTGCAATATATGACTGTAAGAATCTCAAGATTGTTGCTGTAATACCAAGTGGACTTGTTTTACATGCTTTTATCACCCCAAATTTTGATTCTATCAGCTTTTTTTTATTCTAATTTTTAGGTTAGTATACAAAGTAATAGATTTCATCATGGCTTCTCTATATGTGTCATTATACTTTGCTCTTTTAAAAAATTTTATTTTATTTAATTTTTAAATTTATTTTACATATTGATTGCAGCCCCCCCCCACCTCCCATCTACTTCCTTCCCCATCCACTCTCCCTTCCTCTCCACTCAGAAAGGGTAAGGCCTCCAATGTGCTTGAACAAAGCTTAGTACATCAAGTTGAGGCAGGACTGAGCCCCTTCCCTTGCATCAAGGCTGGGAAAGTTAATCCAGTGTGGGGAACATGTTACCAAAAGTCAGCCAAGTGCCAGGGACAAGTCCCCATCTCACTGCTAGGCGCCTTACAAACAGACCAAGCTATGCAACTGTCACACATATTCAGAGAAAGGTCAGTTCTGTGCAGGCTCCCTAACTGTTGGTCCAGAGTTCATCCACTTCCAGAGTTCAGACCAGCTGTCTCTGAAGGCTCCTCTGTCATGACGTCCACACCCCTGACTCATATAGTCCCTCCTCCCTTTCTTCAGCGGGTCTCCTGGAACCTGCCCAGTGCTTGGCTGTGGATCTCTGCGTCTACTTCCATCAGTTACTGGATAAAGGTCTCAGATGACAATTAGGGTTGTCACCAATCTGATTACAGTAGACGGCCACAGGCACCCTCTTGACTATTGCTGGGGTAATCCTTGTGGATTCCTGGGGCTTTCCCTGGCATCAGGTTTCTCCCTAACCCTGAAATGCTACCCCCATTAGGATATCTCTTTTGTTACTCATCCTTCGTCCTGCCCCCAATCTGTTTTCTGCACCCAGCCTGGCCAATCAGTTCCCTCAAGATCCCATCCCTCCACCTCCATCACCCTGCCCACCCCCAGTTTACCCAGGAGATCTTTTCTATTTCCCCTTCCCAGGGAAATCCATGTATCTCTCTTTGGGACCTCCTTGTTATCTGTCTTCTCTGGGGCTGTGGATTGTGTGTTGGTATCCTATACTTTACTCCTAATATCCTAATAAAGGAGTGAGCCCATACCATATTTTCTTTCCCATCTATAGTGGTTTGAATGAGAATGTCCCCCACCCCATAGGCCTATATATTTGTAGGCTTAATGCTCAGTTAGTGAACTGGTTGAGAAGAATTAGAAAGATTGGGAGATGTGGACTTATTGGAGGAGGAGTGGGCTTTGAGGTTTCAGAAGCCCATTCAGTCCCAGACTCTGCTCCCGCCTCTCCCTGAGCCTGCTGCCAGTAGATCAGGGTGTAGAGCTCCCAGCTACTGGTCCAGCACCATGCCAGTCTGCCCCCCTCAATGATGATAATGGGCCGAACTTCGGAAACTGCAAACAAGCCCGAGTTAAATGTTTTCTAGTCTCGGAGTTTCTTTGGACATGTTATCTTGTCACAGCAACAGAACTAAGACATCACCCCATACTGCCACCTTCGTCGCTCTCCCCTTTGCAACTGGCTGTCTTCTAATTACTACCCTTCCCACTTTCTTATTACATACATGCCATTATGGAATTCCTTATATCCCTTAAGATTTATCCTGCCCCTTCATGATTCCTTTCTCAATTCTTATACCCCCAAAAAATTTATATATAAATTTGTACACACACATACACACACACACACACACACACACACATCTGGGTGGAAGAGAGAGTTTTAAATCTGATTTCTGAATATAAAAGAAAAGATTCTTCCGAGCCTGACATAGTTTGCTTACTATACTGACTTCCAGTTACATCCATTTTTCTATATATGTCATGACTCAGCTTTTCTTTGTGGGTACATAAATATCCACCATGTACATGTATCATATTTTTATTATCAGTTCAAGATCTGGACTGTCTCATATACTGAGGACTGTAAATGCCATTGCAATAGACATGGACATCTAAGCATCTCTGAAATAGGTTGATTGTAGAGTCCTTTTGGGGATGTATTATGGACACAGTCCTTTTGGGCATGTACCACAAACATAGTCCTTCAGGGCATGTACCACAAACATAGTCCTTTTGGGCATTTACCATGGACATATAGTCCTTTTGGGCATGTACCATAGGCCTTTTGGGCATGTACTGCAGACATAGCTGCTTCTTATGATAATTCTGCCTTCAGTTTTGTGAGGAATATCCATACTGATTTCCATAGCAGCTGCAAAATTTTACACTCTGATTAGAAGTAAATATGACTCCTCTTTTCCCACATCTTTGCCACAATTTGTTGTTAATTGTTTACTCAAATGGTAGCCATTCTGATTGGGGAGAATTGCAGTGCAGTTTTAAGCTGCATTTCCCTAATGATATTGGATTTTTTTCCAAGTATTTATTGGCCACTTTCTTTTTTGTTAGAAGTGTCTTTACAGTTAGTTCATGCATTTACTGATTGGGCGATTTGGTTTTGATATTTAACTATTACAGTTCATAGGTAGTAATTCCTTGACTAATGTGTAGTTGGCAGAGGTTTGTTTCTTCCCGTTCTGTAGGCTATTTCTTTGCTCTGGTGATTGTTTCATCTCTTGTTATCACTAGACCTTAGGCTGGGAAATCCCAGGTTCCTGAAGCCAATTCAGTCAGCTAAGATGATGGATCTATGAGGGGAAGATCATCACAAGCCCCAGGGGTTAAGGCAACAGGTACTTATTAATATATTATCTCATCATTCCTTAGGCTCGGGAGTCTGGATATGGCATAGCTGAACCCTATGGTCACAGTCTAAGCAAATTACAGTTTGGAGCTAAAGTCTCATTTGAGGTTTGGGACATCTTAATTCACTGGTGGTTGGGAGAGACCAATTCTTTGCAGCTGTAAGAGCAACATGCCTGTTTTATTTCTGGTGATGAATCATCCACTACCCTCAGTTGCTGCATGTCATGTCTCCTTCTCAGAGAGCTATCAGAAGGGTTCACAATGTGGTCATTCCTTGGACCACAACCGAGGGTGGTTCTTGTTTTGAATGTCTTTGTCTGGACTCTGCTTGAGGTGGCTTATATGTTTATATCAGACCTACCCAGGAAAATGTCCTTTTTGACTAACTCAAAGACAAATACTTGAACTACATCCATACAATTTTATCTCACTTGGAACATGATATAAAGTGTGAATTTATATGCTTCATGTGTGAATTTCCTAAGACTGGCCTGTACTCAGCACAAGAGAATTATACAGGGTATGCACAGCAGAGAGGGATACTAAGGTAAATTTACAATTGTCCTTACCATTTATTAGAACACCAAATTTACAAGAACACCAAATTTACATGTCCCTTGTACATGTAAAACTTTTATAGACCACGCAATTACTTCCATAATGGGTATTTGGTGTGGGAGGTCCTTCTGTCTATGTGTTGCTTTCATTGGTTAATGAATAAAGAAAATGGCTTGGACTGATAGGGTAGAACAGAACTTAGGTAGGCGGAGAAGATTAAATGGCATGCTGGGAGAAAGGAGGCAGAGTCGGAGAGAAGCCATGTAGCCCTGCTGGAGCCAGACAAAACTTTAGCCGGTAAGCCACAGCCACATGGTGATACACAGATTAATAGAAATGGGTTAAATT
>LOEQ01000500.1:216423-243195 GCA_001685075.1 Bramus lutescens
GGCCAAGCAGTTTTCTTTATTAATTAACCAATGAAGGCAACAGATAGATAGAAGGCACTCCTACATCATACATGTGTGTTGCTTTCCTAGTCCCAGTCAAGGAGAGAGGAATTAAACATCGCTGGTATTTTTCTGGGCCATAGATCCCATACTTCCTGTATTCTCTGATAAGCAAGTTTAGTTTACTGAATAACAAAATGAATAAGAGAAAAAGAAAAAGGAGACACAGAATGATTTTGAATATTTAAACTCTAGTTCTCAGTCATGATATGTTTTGTTGTTGTTGTTGTTTTAGAGACAGGCTTTCACTGTAGCTTTGGAGCCTGTCCTGGAACTAGCTTTTATAGACCAGGCTGGCTTTGAACTCACAGGAATCCGCCTGCCTCTGCCTCCTGAGTGCTGGAATTAAAGGCATGCACTACCACTGCCTGGCTTTCAGTCATGATTTTTTTATGTAAACTTCAAGTTCTTTGAGGATAGGACTTTTGTTTCTTTCATCAGAGTTCAGGGCACACGGTATATACTCAATACACACTTGCTGATTGGCTGGCTCACATATTGGTGATGCAATTTTTCTCTAAAGAGTGGAGGGCTAAAGATCCTATGACCTATCTAAAGTCAAAATTCACTCAGAACCTTTTATGTCTTTCCTTTCCAAAGATCACATCCCTGTCTTTGAGTAAGAGTTTGCTACAAGTTCTTTGGGGAGTGATTGCCGGGTACGAGCGCATTGCCCGGCATGCCCTCTGAGCTGTGAGTAGCAACTTACCTTCTGGTCTGTCATTCCTATTCACATGTCCTCAACTGCTCTGGCAGTACTGTGCTGTCCATGGCATTTAGTGACAACCTGTTATACATAGTAACAATGCCTTAAAACAAGTTGCACATGAACAGGGGGCCCTTTACATGAAAGTGTATAACACAAGCAACTTTTGGGAATGATTAATTTACAAAATAGCTAAGTTCTAGGAGGACAATACACAGAAATTGGAAATAATCACAGAAGTCTGTGTTGGTAAAAAAGGATAATTTCAATGTCCAACTGAATGATGAGGGTTGGCTCGTTTTCATTTATTTGTTATGAAACTCTAAAATGAAAGAGGCAGTAGATCTGAGAATCATTTATTGTTCAAGATGATTTAATCTATTAGGAGGCATCATTTGTGGTGAGGATATCAGGGTTTTCATACAAAGCAACTAAACAACTCTGCATTGGTTAGTATAAAGGAAAACACATTTTAAACAGCTCCTCTCTGTTTTTGGCAAAGGTTAGGGCAAATTCTGATGACAAAGAGCCAAAGCTGCTCTTTGTGTGGAGAGTTCAGTGGTTGAGCTTTGACTACATGACTTCTGCATTCTCCCACCGTGGGACAATATTCAGGGATGAAGCCATTGCTGTCTTACCTGAAGGCATGCCACTGGACTCCAAGCGGGGTACAAGCGGCACTCAAAGTTAAGACAGAGGGAACTTGCGTCCCTGTGAGGCCAGCTTTTGAACATTTATAGTTCCCTTTCTCTTTTCCCTGTTCTAGTACCTGTCAAAGACGGGAGCGTGTTGGTTTTTGATGAAGGAAACATATGCGAGAGACCACCCCCTGCAACGGTTTTGGGTGGAATGAAGAGTCATTAGTTCCTCACAAAACC
Source organism: Bramus lutescens (assembly GCA_001685075.1). NCBI lineage: Eukaryota > Metazoa > Chordata > Mammalia > Rodentia > Cricetidae > Bramus > Bramus lutescens. The sequence continues at coordinate 218,068 of LOEQ01000500.1, forward strand.
TGCGTGGTGATGAACCACAGATCTTCTCTGTTTGCCCTTATGCGTGACTATCAGTAGAAACAGTGACATGAAGTCTCCCAAAGAGGCTTTAGTTGTTGTTTGCACGTGTGTAAGAGGAGCAGGCTGTGCGTCCTGCCACCCGCTGGAGAAGTGCGGGCCTTTGTCCATCCCACCCGGCTAGCTTACACCTGAAATAATCACACGGAAATTGTATTAATTAAACTCTGCCTGGCCTATTAGTTCTAGCCTCTTATTGGCCAACTATCACATCTTGATTCAACCCATTTCTAATAATCTGTATGTCACCACGAGGTCGTGACTTACCGGGAAAGATTCAGCATGTCTGACCTGGCAGCTTCATAGCAGGCGGCTCTGCCTGCCTTCTTGCTCCCAGCATTCAGTTCTCTTTTCCATGCCTATTTGAGTGCTGTCCTATCAAAAGGCCAAGGCAGCTTCTTTATTCAACCAATGAAAGCAACACAAATACAGAAGGACCTCCCACATGCATGTTATGGCTATCAAGACTTGTATGATGAATTACTTCAGAAGAGAAAGTATCTTCTTGCATGCCCTCGAATGCTGCTCTGTATATTTAATTCCTTAAAGAATCACAGAGACATTTTAAGCATAGAAAAAATATTGACACCCACCAGAGGACAAATTCTAATATAATTTAGTTCCAAGTAAAGAGTTGCACTATTAAAAATAAAGCCATGTCTCCAACAAGCTGAAACGATGTCTCTACATAAATTAAAGGACCACCAATATTCACAAAGAAGCCCCTAGTCTGAGAATCAACCATTCACTCTTCATTCTGGGACTTCTAGGTCAGTTAAACTATAAATAAGCAGCAGAGGCAAATTTATCAACTATAGATGAAATAGGAATGCAATATCCATAAATGAGCATGAAAAAAGCTAACATTCTAGAGAGCAATTTAGAGAATACTTGTCCTGAAATTCACTCCTGCCCAGAATCAATTCCTCATTATTAGGCTGCTTAGTGTAGTAGTCTTATAAATGTATTGGAAAGCCATTAGACAACAAGCATATGAAGAAATGGCTAACTTCATTAGCTGTCCAGTTACTATCAATCATGGCTATGAGAAGATGCTATTTTACACCAATTTGTTTGTAAAAGCAATTAGGAGTTTGATAATTCTAGTTGTTGAAGAGAGGTGGATCAATATCTTTACACTGGGGGCAAGAGGAGGAAAGTATGCTTTTGCCTTGGAAAATAATTTGAAGTTTTGTAAAAATTAACTGTTATGTGTCTTAGGGTCTCTCTACTTCTCTTCTAGATATAAATTCACATGGCACAATTGCTTGTTTGTGCTACAAAATATAAATTAAATGTTTATAGTAACAGTGATAATAATGATCTCACAAAGAAAAGAAAAAATAATCTTTACAGGGTTGATGTGGTGACTTCATGGATAAAACCATTTGTTTCACAAGCTTTCAGGACCTGGGTTCAATCCCTGTAACAGCCAGATGCCTCTGTTGCACATCTACAATGCAAGCATTCCTACTGGAAGATGAAAGGTAAAGACAGAAGAATTGCTCAAATGCTCGAAGGCTAGGTAACAGGGTAGTAGAACCAAGAGAGACCTTGCTTTAAAATAAGATGGAAGGATAGAACTGACTTCTGATAAATTGTCCTGTAACCTCCATATGCACTTTGCAGTGTTGTATATCCTCATTCAACACATCCACACATTGAGCCCTCCACAATAAATGAATACATTTAAAAAACTGCAAAAGGAAAACAACTTTGACTTGGAAGATGGCTCAGTTGGAAAATGCTTGTTTCATAGTCATGATGACTTGACACACACAGCTAAAATTATTTATGGGGCTTCCTTAGCTAGCTTAACCTAGTAGATACAGTACGGTCCAGCCAGCTCTCTCTCTCTCTCTCTCTCTCTCTCTTTCTCTCTCTCTTCTTCTTCTTCTTCTTCTCCTCCTCCTCCTCCTCCTCTTCTTTTTCTTATTTCTTCTTCTCTCTCTCTGCTTCCCTCTTTCTCCTTCCCTCCCTATCACACACACACACATGTGCACACACATACGTGCACACACACACCAAGTCAAACAAAACAAAAACAAGTTAGTACCTGAGGAATGATAGCCAAGGCTGATCCCTTGCTTCCACATCCACGTGCATATATATGCACTCATATGCAGAGACACCTGCATTTTCACACACATAAACACACATACATATATACACACATTTAAAATGAAAATATCTGTCTCACAAGAAGAATGAACAAAGCAATCATTCATAAATGTGACATTATACAGCAGTGAAAATTAATAAGCCATAGCTATGCACAGCATATATGAAATAGCTGTTATTGAGAATCAAAAAATCTCATAAATTAGATAGAATCTAATAGCCCCCTTCTAAAATACAAAACAGCTCAGCACAAAACTATTGCTTAAGTATATGCTATACATTTTAACACTATTATTAAAAAGCAAGAGTCTTAGGTCAGTCTGCTATAAGAAAATACTATGGTTTTAGTAGCTCACAGAAACCTGTAAATATATACTTGACAGCTCTAGAGGCTGGAAGTCTAAGATTATAGGACCAGCATGGTTGTGGCTAGCCTCCTGGGCAGGCTGTCCTCTGTGTCAGGGGGCTGGTTTCTTGCCGTGTTCACACGTGGGTGAGAGCACAAAGGGGCAACAAGCACTCTCCTGATCGTCTAAGGGCATCGACTTCCATTCATGCGTGCTCCACACTTGATCTCAACTAATCTGAATTATCTCTCTGGGACTCCAGCTCAGAACAACACTATGAGGTTGTGGCAGGATTTCAATAGCTCAGAAAGTCCATAAACCCAAGGGAATAAAGATAAAAAGACAGGATGAAAGTAAGCTTGCAGGAAAATATATTGGGGAAGGACACCACAGATCCACCCTGCAAATAGTTGCCAGGGATGCCATCATACTATTGGCAGGGAACTGACCTCATAGATATTTATTAAAAGGAATGGATACATGACTCTCTAAAATAAACATGGCGGAAGGCACATGGAATCTGTTCATACTCATGATCTATGAAAATGGGTGTTTGAACAGATATTTTTGTATGGAGAGTTTACAGACTACTTCCAGTGATACTCATGCATACTGGATGTGCATTTGATTCTTCTAAATCCAGGCTATCTAGAAGAGAATGGACAGACGTGTTCCCTCTGGTGGGTGACATTGGACACTTCGGTAACAAATGTATGACTCATTCCATCTGAAGGGTGGGGTCTGCCACTGTGTACAGCATGAACCATTTCCTGATGATTTTGTTTCTGTGAAGTCACATCAACCTCCTCCATGATGCGTTTTCTCCTGCTTTCATCCTGTTAGAATACAGAGTTGCTGCATTCTACGTTAAAGGAACGTAATTATTGCTGGCATCAAGCAACAGCTGCCCAATGCTGCCTCAACTAAGGGGGGTGGGGGAGGAGTCAAGTCATTTTACTTCACATCTTGAACTTATGCATCTTGATTCAGATGATTTAAAATTCAAGCCTCAATGCTTGGAGTCCTATTTCAATAAAGTAGCTGAATTAATTAAAACCTCATAGTCTGGTTGACCATTGGCAAAACTCAGAAAGGTCAACATTTATGGTCACAGTGGATTCAACTGAGGCTCCAAAAGCACTAAGTCTCACATACATGTCTTTGTATACAGATATTTTAGGATGGAATGGTCCCCATGGGTACAGGTTAGACATTTGTACTCTCCACTCAAGCAACTATATCAACAGAAAAGCAGTTTTCCCATCTTTAGGTTTTTTCATGCAAATGGACTGATTTTCTTCAAATGCCTTGTCCCATGCTGAGGATATAGCTCAACTGGTAGACTTAGCATGTAGGTTGAATGCCCGGGACCTCATAAACCAGATGTGGCAGGACACTGTCTTATGTCCCAAGACTCAGGAGGTAGGGACAGGGAAAGGAGAGATTCAAGGTCATTTTCTGCTTCATAACAAGCTTGAAATTGACTCCATCCTAGGAAATATGAGACACTGCCTGAAAGAAAGATAAACAAACTCTCTATAATATTTTAAAATCTCCTCACTAAAAACTTTGACATTTCGGGGCAGACGTGAGTGCTTAGCAGAATGCAGCATTGCCAGCCCCAGAGCTAGGCAGTAAATATTTGTTGAATGAATGTGTATCCTCCCATTAGGCAATGAGGCCGCTTTAGCAATCAGACCCCTTAAATGGCATTATTTACTTGCTGAAAATGTGTTTTCCATATTGGCTGAGTTGTTTAATTTACATAGGCCCATTGCCATGCCGCCCTGGTGACTACAGGGCACACCCGTTTTTCCCTGTGCTTTCCTGGCCTCCTGCTCGCTCGCATCAAGACATGTTGAAAAGCCAAACCAGCTGTATCCATTTTGTCTTAACAGCCCTGCCCCGCCCCGCCCCTACCTCTAAATTGCGATTCTTTGATTTTTCAGTGCCCAGTTGGCATGCCCTGGCCTGGGCTGCAATTCTAAAAACGCTTTAGCTTTAGGTTATATGCAGATACAAGTGGAGTCTTGTCTGCCTGTTTACTGCACTGTTTTAGAGACTGTTCAAACCCGCATGGCCCAGGGGGTAGATGGAAACTCAGTTCGTCTCATGCTTCAGTGCCTGGAGGTGAGAGAGACACTGGGATTCCCATGGGCTGGGCATTGAACGCTGCAGGTGAGCCAAAGAGACCTTGAGCCTATGCCCTCCAGTCCCCTCTCCCTACCCCGAAAATATATATCACATTCTAATGACAGGCTGTCTGTAAAATGAGACCAGCCTACTGAGGGAATTGAGCAATTCTTTGCTTGTTCAATACTTTAATCCTCAGCTCAGTCAGACAGAAGGCCCAGCACACAAAACAGAAAGGATAGCAAGCATGGGGCATGCCAAACATGATGGGACTTTTGCCTGCTCTGCTCTCAACTCCCCCACTCCCCCACTCCCCCACTAGAAGGACATGTTTTAAAGTCCTTTCTTTTGTCCTGAAAATTGTTACTCTAAGGACAAAAGACTGAACTCAATCACTATGGTAGATCCAAGTCAGTCATTTGGAAGAATGAAACATGGGCAGGAATTAAGTTGAAACTGTAACATGTAAAGTGGTATAATGTGAAGGAATTGGTACTTGTTGACTGGGTCCAAGAAAGGCCAAAACATATTCCAAACAATTTAATTCACATTGTAATCATTTATGAACATGAACCATTAATTTCTGAATCAGGTTCTATGTTAGACATTGAAAGGAAAGAAAATGAAGTTCCCCTTAAAAAGTCTGCACAGAGCAGGGAAGTTGGCTTCTGTGCAAGAAGGGAGACCTGAGAAGAACCCAGGTGTAAAAAGCCTAGGGTGGTGGTGCGGCCTTGGAATTCCAATGCTGAGAAGGCAGAGGCAGGAGGATGCCTGAGGCTCAGTCTAGTCAGCTGATGTGGGATTCCCCTCTGTATGCTGTGAATATCCTTGGTTAATAAATGAACTGCTTTGGACCTATAGCAGAGCTACAGGAAAACAGTGTTAGGCAGGGGAAAAACTAAACAGAATGCTGTGAGAAAAGAAGCAGAGTCAGAGAGAAGCCATGTAGCCCCGCCAGAGACAGATGCTGGACCTTTAGCCGGTAAACCACAGCCACATGGTGATACACAGATTAATAGAAATGGGTTAAATTGTCATGCGGTTGTGGAGCACACTTAAATCCTAGCACTTGGGAGGCAGAGGCAGGTGGACCTCTGTCAGTTTGAGGCCAGCCTGTTCTGCAAGAGCTAGTTCCAGAACAGGCTCCAAAGCTACAGAGAAACCCTGTCTCAAAAAAAAAAAAAGAGAAAGAAATGGGTTAAATTAATATGTAAGAGTTAGCCAATAAGAAGCTAGAGCTAGTGGGCCAGGCAGTGATTTCATTAATACAGTTTCTGTGTGATTATTTTGGAGCTAAGTGACTGGGAACTAACTAGCAGCCTCCTCCAACAGTCAACCTAATTAACGAGTCCCTGGTCAGTAAGATACTGTCTCATAAAACAATGTGGACAGCTCCTAGGGTACTTTAATACCTCAGGACTTTCTGTAATACCTGTAATATTACTATAATACTACTGTAATACCTCTGTCTTTCATTTGTACATACATGTGAACTTGAACAAAAATGAATGTTAACTGGTTCACATAGGCCAATATAATACCCATGGTAGATACAAGAAGCATCATATAATGGGCATATAATAAATTTTGTGTCATTGTATTATCATTGAGTCATAATGTTCTTTTACATCCTGGTTAGCTTTTTGTCAACTGGACACAACCTAGATTCAACAGGGAAGAGGAAACCTCAGTTGAAGTTTGCTTTGATCAGACTGCCCTGTGGACATGTCTGTGGTAGACACTGTCATAGTTAATGACGTATACGGGAGGGCCCAGCCTGTTGTAGAAAGTACCATCTCTAAGCAACCGGTCCTGGGATGCATAAGACAGCTAGCTGGGTATGAGCCAGAGAGTGAAGCAGGACACATCTTTGTTTCTACTTCAGTTCCTGCCTTTATTTCCCTCAATGATAGATTGTTGCTTGAAAGCACAAGATGAAATAAAGCCTCTCCTCTCATATTGTTTTAGTTTAGAGTGGTTCCTTATAGCAACGGAATGAAAGTAGAGTATGTTATTAATCAAATGACAAACTCTAAGCTCTAGATTGTGTCTTTGTGTCCCCTATTATAGGAATGTCTGGATATTTTCTTATTGTTCCTACAAGTAAAATCAGTGTATGTACTGATACGATACCCTAAGGGTGTTTCTGCCAGTAGGGATTACGGAAGGTTATTAAACAAGAATGTCATGTACCAAATACCCATGGCATAAAAAAAAATAACCAGTTCAATGACAGAACTGGTTAGATTGTTTTCTTGGTAAACCAGGACATGTTCGGCTAGAGAAATGTCCAAAGTAGCCTGGACCAGACCAATTAGACATAGTCTGGCTCTAGTCTGGAGTAGCACTAACCAGGGTTACTTGGAAAGAATAGCCAGCCAAAGCAGGAGATAATAGTGTCAGTGATCAAGTGGAAATGACCAGTTGGAGCTTCAAGTGATGCAATGAGTAACATGTCAGCAAAAGTCACCTTGTATAACAGCATGTCCTTCAGCAGATGTAGGTTGGACACTTGTGGTACATACTTAATGGCATTCTTAGACATAAACTAAAGACAAGAAGCCTAAGGACTAATTAAGAAGTCATTGTAGAATCCCAAGAGTAGGGAATAAGGACCTGAAACAAAGGAGTATTGCAGAGGTTGATGTGAGACGTCCTTCTGTATATGTGTTGCTTTGATTGGTTGATGAATAAAGCTGTTTCAGCCAATGGCTTAGCACAGTAAAGCCAGGCAGGAAATCTGAACAGAGAGATATAGAGAGAGTAGGTGTAGTTAGAGAGATGCCATGTAGCTGCCGAAGGAAACAGATGCCAGAACCTTACTGGTAGGCCATAGACACATGGTGATACACAGATTAATAGAAATGGGTTAATTCAAGATGTAAAGGCTAGTTAGAAATATGCCCGAGTCATGGACCAAGCAGTGTTGTAATTAATATAGTTTCTATGTGAATATTTGGGTCTGAGCAGCTGGGAAATGAAGGAGCCGTCTCTGTTTACAGGAGGTCACGTTCAAAACTGTGTAGAAGATAAAAGAATCTTGTGTGTGTGTGTGTGTGTGTGTGTGTGTGTGTTTGATGAGCAATCAATATTCAATCTGGGGTGGGGAAGGAGATGGAGAGACTACTCAAAGAGACCACCTTCCCAGATGTGGAAGGTATATAGACCTTGCAACTGCTGAATCCTTCCTTACCCAATAGCCAGAACTCATGACTCAGAGCAAAGAAGGAAGCACCATCCTCCACCATTCTTATTTACCATCCCATTTGTGGATTCATTCTTTCCATCCCTTTAATCTCAGCTCCTGCTAATTCTCCATGGCGAAATCCTCCCATCAGTGACAGTCCAGGCCTCCAGTGAACTTGAAACTATGTCTTTCAGCCAATTGATCTTCACAAGAGTGGCCCTGGAACAAAATTTTGGGCCATAATGACCCTAATAACACATAAAAGTGAAATGCGGTCAGTTCCAAAAGAGAGCTAATATCAAGTTTGGAGGATGAAGAAATTCGGTGGAGTTCAGAAGTGCAAAGATAAAAGGCCAAGGATCGGCTTTCAATCAGGGGGCACAGTCCTTTTCCTTTCAAAAGGGACAAAAATGGTGTCAGCAAACTACATATTTATGTCTGAAAATCCTCACAAGATTGTTTCAGAGAGTGTCTGTTGGGTAAATGAAGATGTATCTGTAGTTAATTTAGCCATATTTTTTGTAGATATGATGAGATTATCCAATTTTTCACAAATAATAATGCAGATGAAAGAGATGAAAGAGATGGAAGAGAATCATTACTGACAACCTCCTCCTACTTTTCTGGCCACTTGAAAACCTGCTTTCTTGTGCATTTGCACCATATCTTTTAGAGTTGTGAAATCTTAGGAATTCAAAATAGGCCCAACACAATGACCAAAATATACTAAGTGGAGCCAGCGAAAGTTCAACAGAACACATTTAATTATAGACTTAAGCTAATCATTTTCACCTTACCCTGAATTCATATATTCAGATAGACAGTAAGAGTGTATCAAGATGGCTGCTTAATTTAGAAGGTCCTTTTCGCCCCAAATAGCATCTTTTTTGCATTCCCAGTTGAAGGAATAATCTGAGGAAACTGGCATTGTGCTGGCAACTGTGTTGTCGTCACAGTCCAGTGAAGGACTGTGAGTAACAGCTAGAGGCCTAGGGTCATGTGACACCGAATGCCAAGCCATATGCATCCTAGCAGCTGCTCAAGCTCATTAAGCGTTCTGGAACACAGTTGTGTCATTTGTGAGAGAAAGATATGAGTAAGTATTACCCATCGGGCTTTCGTGAGGATGAGTTAGCACAAGTGAATATCAAGCTATTTTGAAGACTGCACGAGATGATGACACAAAACCTCTTGTTTAGTAAAGGCAGTAACTTACAGTAGTACAACAACAATAGTAATAGGTTGTGGTTAAAAGATAATTTTCAAAAAACAAGTGTTCAGACCTTCCTCTCATGACTAAATATTAAAAAAATGCGTGTATGACTGTTTGTGATGTGACTCCATTAGGGAACAAAGTAGTTGCACTACTGACTCAAAGACAACCTCAGAGCCACATTCACAGGCTTGGAACACTGAAAAAAATATGAAAATGGAGGCAAGGTTCTCTTCCATCACAGAAGAAGAACCATCCATGGGACAGACTTCTGGGCTCTGTAGATAAGGCTTGGCTATAACTGTACCTGCTATTGATTATCTATGACTTGAAGTGTTGTGACATAGCTTCCAAAGAATCAATATTTAAACATGGGTGCAGAGAGTGCTACAGGCAATGTGTACTTTCCCACTGATGTGCAGTTTCCATATATATACATGCATGCACACACATACACACACACACACACACACACACTAAGAAGACGGGAGAGACCTTGAGGGTGTTGGAAGTGAATGCTAATGTTTTCCTTTCCCCAAAGATAGAAGCATTGCTTGGTCTACTTAAAGTTGTTAGATTTAGTGATAGGCTCAGCTATAGCGAAGGCAGAGAAGCTGACTACATGAAAGCCAGTACATATGACCATGGCTTGAAGGTTGTAGGAGTCTACTCCCAGATCATCTTAGGTTTCTGTCTTCCAGATTTTGAAGTAAGGAATCATAATAAATGAATTGTTCATCCCTTATAGTACTTCTGATTGTTACTGTTCTTCAAATGGAAGTATTCCCACCACCTGCTCCCCAAAGCAAATTCTGCACAGTTATTCCAGTTAAGGAAGTCTGAACTTGGAATTCTTGAAGAAAAATGTAAGCATTATGTTGTCTTTTGAAAAAATACCCGTGGCATATTAAAAATTTCTATAGGTATTTACTCAAATGTATTTACAGAGGACATACCATAGATAGCCTATTCTTTTGAAGTTAGGATGAAGAGAGAATGGAAAAGTAGCTAATTTCTCTTGAAAAAGTCCTTACTGTAAGAATGGCAGGATTAGCAAAGTATGAGCAACTTTGACAAAAGTTTGAATTAAAAAAAAATCTTATCAAACCATGAGGAAGGTATTAAGATATTGCAGGAATGACCTGTCCACAATAAATCAATCACATATGCTTTCCCCAAAATTATTTGTAGTCTGCATCCTTATCTCATATGAGGATGAATTATAGTGAATGAGATGGATGCTTAGCTATACTGCCTCATTCACGCGGGTGATTCTGGGAGAGAATTGCTATTAACATCTTCACCTGACATCTGGGAAAATGAAGGTAACAGAAGTCTGGGTGACTTGCTGAAAGGAAAACAGTGAATTCTTCATCTGGAATTCAAAGGACTGCATGCTTTAAGGCATGCTATTTAGTTAGATGTAATGTTTACCCAGCAAGATAATATTGATAATTTATCTCTATTGTGAACTGCTTTTACATTTTGCATTGAGTACTTGAAATTTTTTTTATAATTTATTTAAATATTAAAAATTTCCTCCCCTCCCCCATTCCCCTCCCCCTCCCTCTCGGAATGGCAATATTTTTAGTGCCCTGCTATTGTAATACCCTAGGACTTAAAAGACAAAAAAAAAAGGAGTGAATACTAATGTTTTTTTTTCCTAAAGACAGAAGTAATGTTTGGTTTATTAAAGCTGTTAGATTAGTAGTGATAGTCTCAACTCTAGTGAAGGCAGAGATGCTGACTAAATGCAACCCAGTACTTTTTAGGGTATCGTAGAAGGAGAATCCTGACATGTTTGCATGATGTTCTGAAGCTCCAGCCATTCTAAATATTGCAAAGTTTCCTCTTAAGGATGAACCAACATGTGTGGGTACCCTCGCATGCGTGTGTACCGTATTGGTTTATCTATTCATCCATGTGAATACTCTTTGCTGAACAGGAGGATACAAGTATCTGTTGGGGAGCCTCTTTTCAGCTCAGATGGATAATACCCAGAAGTAGAATTTCTAGATCACATGTCAGTTCTGTTTGCCCTATGAGAGGATGGCCCCGCCTTTGGCGACTCTACCCCATCCCGTTCCCACTGTCAGAATCCTTCTCTCCCTTCAGCAACACTTTTTGTTGCCTTTAAAAAATGATTGTCCCCCTATCATGGAAGACACGATAAGGTTTTATGTTACTGTAGTCTTTTACTTGTGTTTTTCTGATCTCGAGCTAATTTGCATATAGCTGCTGGTCAATTTGCATACCCTGTTGGAAAAAAGGATTATTTTGTCCTTTGAATGAAATTTCACTGTTTTCCATAGGGGGAAAATGATGAAATTTCATTCGTTGCCGTGATCACGTCTGGAGCATTCATTGTGAAGACACAACTGGCTGGCAGGATGTCCATTTCCCATTCTTGAAAACCAGTTTGCATTAACCAAGGAAAGTCCATGGTGTATATGTAAAGTCCGCAATATGAATGTACGGTAATAATGAAACCTGTCACAACAGGGGGGCAGCGGGAAAGGAAATATTGTTTGTCAATCAAAGAAGAATCTGATTGAAAGAGGCCTGTTAGAGGAGAAACCTGAGACCCAGAGAAGTGTGGTTCTCAAGAGCAGTGTCAGGCTGATCAGCATTTGCAATAGATGGAAGGAAAAAAAAAATCCATCACCTTTCTGACTCGAACATTTATACCCTCTGCTTGGGGAATTGAGAAACGCTTAGCGAAACGAGGCTTTGGAGCTGCACTGTAAGAGTGGATTAGAGTTAGGGAGAAAATAGTCTCTCCATCTCTCATTGATTTGTCTGCTGCCTGGGCTGTGCTTTAAGAGTAAAGTGATACAGCTCCAGATACCTGGGATAGGAAGAGGAAAAGGGAGGGGGAGGGGAAGTCCCTGAATGAGATGAAGCGCTAAGGGCTCCATTCATCCCAGGGGCAGCCACAGAAGCTTACTCCTGTTAGAGGCAGGTATCCAATTAATCAGTTAGGCACGATTCTTTCTCTGATTGCTCTGACCCGTTTCCATTTTCCTGGTACCTCAGATCCCTACTTTCACAGAGGGTAAATGGCCTAAAGTGAGCCTCTTTTAACCACTAATCCCCCCNCAGTCTTTGTCTTGTGCTTGCTACAGTTTCCTAATTGTCTAAAGCAAACAAAAGTACATTGGTTCTGAGAGTTGCTCAAGGCTGCAGAAATACTAGATAAATAAGGAATATGAATCATTTATAGACAAGGAGCTTAACCTCACCAAGGAAGCAAGAGATAAGATATACAATAGTCAGGACTGGAGAGTTCTGGGGACACTGTTCTTGCCTAAAGGTCATGTGTTGGGGACAGGTTCTGCGACAGCTCACTTCCACCTGGAGTTGCTAATACATAGGCATGTCTCATTAACCAACCATGGAACTTTGGAGTTTTATAATATACCCATTCAATAATTCTTAGCAAACATTGACTATGCAGAGCATTATAGGCATTAGCATGAGGTTGCAGCTTCTCCAGTTCCATTCACAAGGGCCAGGAGCCCAGGGATATGCTGGTACCATAATGGTACCTTAACTTGCCGGTTCTTCTATCTTCCAGATAAGTCTCACCAAGGACCAGCTCTTCAATTGACATGCAGGAGAAACATTCAACATGAAGGATGCCATGTTGGGAAAAAGCCAAATCAACGGCTTTGTTAAAACAAAAACTTCACAGAAATTAAATTCAGCAGAGTTTATTTAAGCCAAACCCAATATATGTTTTGAACAGCACTCAAAAGTTTAGAGCAGTCCAGCCAGCAGTGTGAGCTGGTCAAGTCATCTGTTATAGATGGAGAAGCAGGTTAAAGAAGTCATCTGATTGGCTTCACCTAAATAGTTGCCTTATTTGGGCATGGTATGATGTGTTGATTGCCTGTGGTTGACAGAAATCCAGCTCGGTGTGATTGGTTAAAACTTTGCTCTGTCTGAGGAATGCATCCTCCCAAGTTAGGTTGTAGCTCTTACACAGGAACTCACGCTAGTGATAAGCATCAGCCCATGGACATGGACTCTGATTGTTCCCACCTTGATTTAAAAAGCACTCTTGAAAAAGCAGAGGTAGATGCTGGGAGATATAGGAGAGGGGATCAATGATGGTCTCAACTCTGTCACAGCTGTGTGATCTCTAGCAGAAAGAACTTGCCAGATGAGTCTGAGTATTTTCTTTGGAAAAGCAAATATCTTAACACATGGGCTTTGCAAGCAGTAGGTTAAACTTGGTGAATATTATTATTACTTAGCATTTCATGTTTTGGGGTTTTTTAATTTTCTTGATTTTTTATTGAGCTCTACATTTTTCTCTGTCCCCCTCCCTGCCTGTCCCTTCCCTTTCAACCCACTTCCAATTTACTCAGGAGATCTTGTCTTTTTCTACTTCCCATGTAGATTAGATCTATGTATGTCTCTCTTAGTGTCCTCATTGTTGTCTAGGTTCTCTGGGATTATGATTTATAGGCTGGTTTTCATTGCTTTATGCTTAAAAACCACTTATGTGTGAGTACATGTGATAGTTGTCTTTCTGGGTCTGGGTTAGCATTTCGTGGTTTTAGTAACCAGAATTTCTCTTTTCCATAAGGGATGAGAGCCATGACAATTTTCTCCAGTTTAGGTGATTAGTGACATATCGATGGAAGAATAGGGATAAGTAAATGCAATTAGGCAATATTTCAATACACATGGTAAAACTGGGATTAATTGCCTACACAGCTGTGAAGAAAATGCATGGGCAGAAAATGTTAATGTGTTTGAACAAATGTTCTTGAAAATCTTACTGTGTCTTAATAGCTGAATTGAATTTGAGATTAGATGGTTGAGATGATTAAATACAAGACAAATCAAAGAGGAGGATGCTACCAAAACAGGATTTGGTTGTGGGTGGGGGACAATCTCAGGGAAGAGTTATGATAAGCTGGCAACGGCAAAATGGACTTTAGGAAGAAATGATTTCTAGAAAATGGCACTTCCAAAGAGCAAGTTAAAAGAAAAAACCAAGAGGAAATCAAGGAAAGGATCAGGGAAAGTATCCCGTGAGGTGTCTCTGTGGGTACAGGAACCTGCCACCAATCACAAAGGCCTGAGCTCCATATTCTCAGACTCACAAGACAGAGAGACCCAGCTTTAACAAGGCCCTCCTGACCTCTATGCATGCTCTACGGCACACCTGTGCACACCCAATTCCCCCAAGCACTAAGAAATAAATGGAAAATCAAAGGCGACTGAGGTAGAGAAGAGACAAAATGAAGAGCCAAGCCCGTGATAGGGTTTTCGTGAAAGCTTCGATGGGAGGGGCAGCAGACAGCTGCCATGGACTCTATGGACTCCTGATGCCCAAATGGTCCTGCAATGAGTTTGTCTCTCTGCTTCCTTACCCTGACATACAAAATAATTTTGGAATGAAAGAATGTTTTTTCAAGGAAAATTTTAAAACAGACTCTTTAAAATCATGTAGCTTGTCTTGATTGCACTATTTTTTTCATATTTACACAAAAGCAAAAATCAAAACATCTTGTAAGATCTCATAAATGTCAGAATAAGGAATCTAGATTTTATTAGGCCTGGAGATGAGGATAGGTTTGAACCAAAGAATAACATAACGAGGGTTATGTGGGTATTTGTGAGCCAAAAACATGTGTGTTGGGTTAGAAAACTTATTTTGCGTAGGATGGCCCTGGATTGTGCCAGCTATCAAAGTATAATTAATACTGTCTCATTTAATGATAGATTCATAGAAGTTCAGATAAAAGTTATTTGATCATTGCTATACTTGGGGTCTTAAATGTACACACAAGGGTTCAGAGTGAAAATATTGGGAGCTGATGGTATCTTAAAGAGGTTTAGGTGGGGCCTAGTTGGTGTTTAAGTGGGGCCTAGGTTGGGTCCAGGTAGGGACTAGGTGTGGTCTAGGTGGGCTTTAGGTGGGTCTAGACTGGGCATAGCTGTGGCCTAAATGGTGTCCAGGTAGGTCTTGGTGGGGCCTTGGTGGGGGGTCTAGATGGAGTCTAGGTGGGGGTCTAGGTTCATAGGTTGGGCCTTGCGAGTCCTAGGTGGGGTTTAGGTGGAGTCTAGGAGGGCCCTTATTGAGGTTTAGGTCGGGTTTTGCGAGGCCCAGGTGAGGCTTAGGTGGGGTCTATGTGGGTTCAGGTGGAGCCTAATTAGGGTCTAGGTGGGTTCTTTAGGTTATTGAAAGGCTGCCTTCGATGTGGACTAGGTCACCTCACATACTTTGATTTTTCTTTTCTGGCTATGGCATAAGTGATTTTTCATTTTCTTTTCTCTGTCAACTGTGCCAGTCAATGCTTGTTAGGGCAAACTCTACAAGATTCTTAGTGACGTGTGGACTTTATTAACTACTAGGAGGGGAATAAACACATATTTGAATAATACGTTAGTTTCCTGTCTGAAGTTCGTGCATGCCCTCATTTCAGAGCGTGAGAATCCCAGTCCTCCCTCATAACAAGGAATAAATAGCCTGGGAAAGCAGAGCTATTGATTTATAGGTGCACCTCAAAGCCTCTAGCTTGACAGTCAATATGGTCTACCAGTCTTCATGGAGGCTAAGAGGAAGTCTGTATATTAGAGTTTGAAAAATACATCCAAACATGGCTGATAACCCACTGTAAGGATAAGTCATAGGGCATATGGCTGTAGAGGGCACAGAATAGAGACCCAGGGACAGCGTGAGTGGGTTCGTGTGAGAGGATGCAGTGTAGATCAAGCAGATGTGGGTTTGGGCTCCTATAGGACTTCATTTCAAGAAAAGAAATACCTGCACTTATGTAGCTTCTGCAGTGAGCATCCCTGCGATGCATGTTATGACATAGTATGGAATCCATAAATATGACCGAAAGAAGACGACAGAGCTCTAGTTTCGAAGTCTGGCGCTACAGTACCAGTTGTAAGAATATTGGTGGTTCCTCTTCTTCTGGACTTTCACTTCTTCATGTATAAAATGGGACTACGGACGCTACTTTTCAGGGTCTCACAAGAGCTAGAGGCAGCGCAGTGTGTAAAATGTTCTAAAACGCAAACATTAGCATGGAGCAGAGTCGCTGAGGAGGTGGTGACACAGGTGGGATTCAGTCACCATAGTTTTCCATTCCAAGGAATTTGTAGCGCACTCCGGGAAGCTTTTGTCGTACTTCCTCCAGGGACTGCATTTTGAAAGCAAGGGCTCACAGCCAATGCCTTGTTAAAGTTAAAAAGGATAACTCCCCTCTGCCTATAAGATCAGTTTCTGCGTGAGGTTGAACATTCTAAAATCAAAGACACACACAAGCAAGAAATGAAGAAAAACATGCAAGCGATTATTTTACTAGCAAAAGGAAGACTTGGCTATGAGAGGAAAATAATAAAATTGCTATGAAGTCAACCATTAGCTTCACGCAAACTAAAGCCAAGAATTATATTTCAAGCTTAATTTCAACTTTATAATGATTTTTTTAATTGCTGGATGAGGTCGGACACGAAGACACAGCACTGTGAAATTAATACTGACAACGCAGGGCTGGCCTGAGCTCTACAGATTAACCAGCATTTTACCCCATCAATAAAGGAATGAGGAAATAAAATTAGAAACTGATAGTGAATGGAATTACTTATTGGAAGCCAGTGATTATGTCAAGCTGTCACTCCCACCGATGGATTAAGCACAGAAAGACAACCAGATACGTTACAAACCATGCTCCCAAGCCTCTATCCATCTATCCCACACGCTTGGTAACAATGGAAATCTAAAATTGACTTGGTCATGGCAGATTTGGGCAGCATGCTTAGCATTTCATAGCTGGAGCATCTTGAAGAAGAGAAATCAAAAGGACCTTGGAGGTCATGTGAGATTAAATTTCCCTTTCTGAGGCATTAGGTTGAATTATTCAATCAGAAGAGGCTTTCTTCCCTCTTTCTAAATAAAAGTCATTACAGGCAATTGAGAGGAAAAGGTATGTTAAATAGTATGCTTGACTCATATGGAAGATAGAAATTACCTTAGAGAACACAAGGTAGTGTGTGTGTGTGTGTGTGTGGTTTTCAATAGGCAGAGGTTAATTTACAGTTTTGTTTTTTTGTTATTATTTATTTATTTATTTATTTTTGGTTGGTTGTTTTTTCTTAACCCACTTTCCTTTCCTTCTCTGCTTATTGCCATTATTCTTTAGAATCTAGACTTGGAAGTTACCTAGAAATTTTCTTAAAGAGTAAGGATGCTATAAGAAATCTTGGTTGTAGGAGAAATAGTGTGAAAGCCTTCTCGCATAGGAGTCAGGGAATAGTGGATTATCAAAGTTCATCTGAACTTCTTTTTTCTTTATATTTCAGAGATAGGCTTTCACAATGTAACCCAACCCAGATTTGAACTCACCATCGTCCTGCTTCAGCTTCCCAAGTGCTGGGAGACATGTTTGACTATACCCAGCTAAGTTCGCCTACTTCTTGACCAAATAGTGGCCGAGCCTGCACCTCTCTTCATTCCCCCATTGTATTTTCATTGCATAATGGTAAAAAGTCATTTTTTATAAGGTAAGTATTAATAGTTTTATCCAGAGGTATCCAGGATAAGCGAGGACACCTTTTTGAAGAATAAGGGGATCCCACATGAATTTAGGATGTACAATAGGTGGAATAGGAAATCTCCTCCACAGACTCGGGCACTGGGGTGTGGTTGTCAGCTTCTAGATGTGATAGGATTCTGAGGGCTCAGTTTTCATTGGTGGAGTCTTTACATTGTGGATTGTCAAAGCAGGATGTAGAAAGCAGGGCATGGGGCTTAATTGGAGGATCTGGGCCATCAGAGCCATGTCCCAGATAATGTATGCAGGTCCCTGTCCCTTCCTTGTTCTTTTCTTGAGTTTTGGCTGCCATGATGTGAACAGTCTCCTCAGCAACATGCTTCGACCACCATGCGGCTCTATCGCACCTTAAATTACCTTTAAGCTGATTCCCCATGTTTCTGTCACAGCAATAAAAAAATCTGACTGATATAGGATATTAATTTGTTTACAAAGCATCAAAGTGCAATCTGGCTCTTGAAAAGGAACTAGAAAAAGATTCTAGAATTAGGACCCCAAACACTGAACTAGTCATTAAATCTTTGTGACTTGAGAAATTACGTGTGTGTCCATGTGTCCATGTTGAGCAAAAGGCAAGATCCATTTTTTTTTCTAGTTAATGGAATTAACCTAACTACTTTCTAACCATTGATAACACAGTAGCTGGGTCTGAAAACCCAGAGTCTAATGATTTTAGAATCTAGACCAGCGCTTCACAAACTGTGGGTCACCTCTTTGAGTGGTTGAATGACCCTTTCACAGGGCTCACCCAAGACCCCTGGAAGAAACAACAATCTACATTATGATTCAAAGCAGCAGCAGCAGAATTATAGCTATGAAGTTGCAATGAAAATAATGTTATGGTTGGGGGTCACTGCAACATGAGGAACTGTTCTAAAGGGTTGCAGCATCAGGAAGCTTGAGAGCTTGTGAATCACTGGGCTAGAAGGACAATAGCCCTCTACTAGGTAGGAATTCACTGTGGTAATGTGGCAACTGCAGGGATTTCTTTTCCTTAGGTGCTGCCTAATTGTTCCTGGGAATTTAGGGAAATCCCAGGGGAGTTGCCACGTGTTGCCAGGGAAACCAGGGTCCCCATTTGGGCTTCTTAGCATTGTTAACAAAAGAATTTAAGGGTGGCCTCAAATGGAAGCTTGAGGACAATTTTATTCAAGTTTAGAAGAGTAACCCTAGAGTAGGCAAGCTGTAAACCTGGAAGCTGACTGGAGGACGAGAAGGGAGGAAATATCAAAAATCCAAAATCCCAAAAGACATGCCATTTGAATTAACTCAGCATGGAGGCCAGCCACGTGGCAGCAGGTAGCTGCATGGTGAGGAAGGGAGCTTTGCAGAAAGAGTGATGCCCTCAACATTAGGGAGAGCACGTTTAGAAAAGAGGAGGGAAATAGAAGAATAGCTGTGTGTTTCTGAAATATCCAGAAAGGTAGGCTGACTCAAGGATGCTCGCTGCACAGCTGACACTGGAAGCGACTGAGCAAGAGAGAACAGGGATTCTGGGAAGGGTAAGTGCTATTATCTTGACGGGAGCCTTGCCTTCCTTCCTGAGGGGTGGTCCCTCAGCCTCTGGAGCCCTGGGCTTATCTAGGCACATGCCACCATGCCTGGCAAGAAAGAGCTACTGTATATGGAGACCTCCTTCTCCTTTACTCTTTCTTTGTAGGATATTTAACTCATTACTCACTATGGTGATTTTTAATAGCCTGAAAATTGTCTTAAAGAAGTAGTAAGTGCAATGTTAGGGAATACAATGGAATGTAGGACAAAGAGCAATCAGATGAAACAAACCAGATGGTAAATGTTTAGCAAAGGTTAACAGCAATTTTCATTCAGATCCGAAGGAATTTGAATGATAACAGTAGGCCCTTGAAGGTATTCCTTAAGATTCAATTAATAAATATTTACATGTTCAAGGGTTCATTTTTTTTTAAGTTAAACAATAATCACAGGGAGATGTAGGTAGTCCATTCTTACTTCTTCAAGGAAGAGCCCCAAATGAGAGAGAAATAAGAAGTATATCGAGTGTGTGAATTAGCCCAATGCAAGAAATATTGTGTACAATATTAAGGTGATGCAATCTAGTCTGTCTTCAGGCTGTGCTTTGTGAAATATTCTACATTGTCTATCCATGAGAATCTCCAGGACCAAAATGTAAGACCCATGAAAAAGGAGTTATGAAACAAAACCTCTGAGACATGAAGATAAAGCAGTATTTAATATGGAGCCCAAACCCATACACACCAAAATACTGAATGGAGGTGTATCCACACCTTAACTGTGTGTTTAGATGACTTTGCCATCCCATCTAGTGAGTAGGCAGTAAGCTCAGCTGATGCTCGTGTTTTTGGCTCATCATAGTTAATTAAGCACTTGCGAGGAGTTACAGATTGATAGCCACCATCACCTCTCAGTGCAAACACCCTACCAGATGCATTAAAGATAGATTTTTACATTAAATATTTTCCAGAGGGAATGGGAAAAAATTGAGAGCCTGCATCATGAAAATTGAGAAGACATCTGTCACAGTGACCAAACCTCTAGTAGGCTGAATAATGATTATGAATCTATTACTGTTGATATATTATACAAAGCTGTGGGAATAGAGGGCTTTGCAAATTACACAGAGAGTAATCAACAGCCAGCAGCAATCGCCGCGGGCTCCCACACCTGCTGCGTGCCTCCCATGGGATGACACACATCTCCAAGCCTAGTGTAGCTGACAGGACAGAGGGAATTTTCTTTCACCTTCAGTCTGGCTTCCAAATGATAAAATAACCCATTGATTTAGCCAATCTCACAATGAGGTGATGGAAATCGTAGACAAAGCCCTGCTGTCCCAGCCTGTTTTCCTCGCATCTATAGCCAGATGGGAAATATTGGACACTTGTTATCTCTCTCTCTTCTTAGTCATCTTCTGCAATGCAAGCTATGCATGCTAAGCACTTTCTGAGAACACAGGATATCCAATTTACTTCAAATAAAAGAGAGGGCAGAGAAAGAAAATGAGTAAGAAAAATATGCAAGGTATCATTGGAAGATTGAATAAAGTTTTAAATAGGAAATTTTATCTCTCTTTCTCTCTGTGTGTGCGTGTGCGCACACACACAGAGATGTTTGTTATGCATGCTCTGTGTATATAAGTCTGTGGAGGTTACAGATTAACATTGATTATCTTCCTGGACTGTTCTCTATTCCATAGTATTAAAGGAGAGTTTCTCATTTGAACCCGGAGTCCACAAACTTATCTAGTTGTGGAGGCCCAAAAATGTGAGCCTATTTCCACCTTGTCTGAAGGTCAGAGAGTTTGAGCTTGCTCAAAGTTGCTGCCTTACCACCCTGACCAAAGGTCAGAGCATTGGAACTTCTCTTCCTTCAAGGTTACTGTCTGTTTCTACCTCAAAGGTCCCACCTAGATTTAGGTTCTGCTCTCCCAAGGTTATTGTCAACAGGTGTGGCTAATATCCAGATGTAGTGAGTTGGCTCTTAGCAAGCCCTTACCATGGTGCATCCACACAGGTACCTTCTATGTTTTCATTGAGCCTGACATGGGCGATAGTTCTGATCCTAGCAGTATTTGTGGCAGACAGCTTGCACCATCCTTCTATTATTAAACATGTTCTGGTATTTTCTAGTCCCATTCAGTTCCTCTATTTCTTCCATAAATTTCTGTTTACAGAATATCTCTGACACGAATTAAGATGCAATTTATATACCATTGCTACAGTCATAAGCACGTGCACATACAAATGTGAAAGACCAGATTCTTATGATGAAACTAGCCAAAGCCAGAATAATGAATGAAGCAGAGAATCCCAGCTCAAAACTAGATCACAAAACATTTACAAATGCTTTGTTGGGGGAATCTCAGGGAACACTAACAGGGCTATGAACACTTCAACCAGGGCTATCACAATGACAACTAAAGAATGCTGCAGGCAAGAGAGACAGCAAGAGTTTTCAGTATTTATCTTGGGCTACCTAGTAGAGATAGCTCCTTGTCCCTATCTGGCTTCACGGAACCTGCATGGATCTATGCTAGATCCTCTGCATATATGTTAAGGTTGTTTAGGTTTGGGGGTTTTGTGGAACTCCTAACAGTGGGAGTGGGGATATCTCTTACTCTTTTGCTTGCTTTTGGGACCTTTCCTCCTCCTTGGTGGTGTCATCTGGTCTTGATATGACGGTTTGTGCCTAGTCTTTTGTTTGTTTGTTTTGCCCTTTCTAAATTTATTTTTTTCTTTTTTTAGTATCTTTTATTATTATTATTATTGTTATTATTATTAAAANCCAAACAGACTAGGCTCCCACACAGCCAGTACTTGCAGTAGAATCAAAACCCAGATCCATTGTCCTTGGCTTCTCAGTCAGCTCTCTTTGTCGGCCATGTTCAGAGAGTCCGGATTGATCACATGCTCCATCATTCCCAGTCCAGCTGTCCTTGGTGAGCTCCCATTAGATCAGCGCCATCGTCTCAGTGGGTGAGTGCACCCCTTGAGGTCTTGACTTCCTTGCTCATGATCTCCCTCCTTCTGCTCCTCATTTGGACCTTAAGAGCTCAGTCTTATTGAAACTTATTATGCCATGCTTGGTTGATGTCCCTGGGAGGTTTACTCTTTTCTGAGGGGAAATGGAAGAGGAGTGGATCTGGGGGGAAGGGAGGTGGAGGGAGGAGGAACTGTGGTCAGTATGTCATGTGTAAGAGAAGAATAACAAAAAAGAAAAGAACTGTTCTCTCAGAGAGGAGAAGCATTTGTCAGGTGGTGGGGGTCCTCTGATGTCACAGCACCTGCTTTTCTCAGGTCGCTGATGTGTAACCTGGCCGCCCAAAAGCTGTTTCGGCCAGCATCTACCATGAGTCTGGACTCAGCCTCATTGTTCACTGTATTAAGTGGGGTTAAGTTTTGTCAACACTGTTGTTCGCACCTTTCCTCTAAATGTGTGCGCAAGAACCATGCAAAATATGACATTAAAAGGGGGATGATGGTTGAAGCTTAAATTCTTCTTTATAGGGGAAAGAAAAGGGGGTGAAGGTAGGGACTTTAGGAAATCTTATAATGGGAGAAAATGTTTTTAAGGATATTAAATTATCTCAAAGAACAAGGCACTGGGACAGAATTTCTACATGTGGTGTTCACTTTTCTGTCTCTGTATGAGGTGACTCTGATCTTCTCCAGTTATGTAAGAAGACTAAAGGCAGCTGTGTCCTTTGGAAATTCTGTCTCTGGGTCGATAAATCAGCTTTGGAGTAGTTTAGTCCCTAAGTCCTCTGTGCTCAGTTTGAAGTCCCAGGTATAATTTTTTTTCTAAGACTGTGTATCGTTTCAAAACTGTTCCCTATGAGTCAGTTTAATTCATATGTCCAAAAGCTGTCAATATTGTGTATGAATTGCTTTCTAATTTCTGACCAGAACACCTCACAACTTGACCAGAAGTAATGTACTCAGAAGTAATACACTATGGACCACTGTGTTTGAGGCTGAAGGATGTCCACTTTCTAGAGGGTTAAGTAAATCCCTCTGCAAAACTCCATACACAGTCAGTTTTGGATGTAGTTACCCAAGAGTTATCTGTCTGGAGACCATGGATACACGGAGATGCTCCCACATGACTGATTGTTGCGTTGCCTGAAGTCAGAAGATAGGAAGGACTCGCAAATGCCCATTGTTGTGAGGTTCACCCACTCTGTCCTCTAGAAATTTAAGATCTGAATGGGGTGAATATTGCTTGTTCTTTGTGCTTGGACTAGCAAACCAGAATGAAGGCTGTGAATGATCACAGCTGCTAGAAAGTAGGGGGAGATGAGGAGGAATTCACGTGTGATGCAGACGCCATCCTTTGCAGCTCCCAAATAACTCCTCCCTCATACTCCAGGCCTGGCTGTTACCCCATTCTTGGTTCTCTGTGATGCCCCCAAAGCCTGCTAGTGTTTTTGTTTGTCCTGACTCTTTGTGTACTTGGGTGTCACAAGCCAGTGATTCTGAACTTTTACCAATGCACTTGAACTTTTGACTCGTTTGCTCAATAAATCACCATTTCCACATTCAAGTTATTTCAAATTCAGATGTGCTCAGGCCAGTAACCCTCAGGATCTGGTCACTAAAAGGAACGGTGACCTCATTGAGAACCTTCATGAATGAAATGAGTTAATATAAATAAAACACAAGAGACAGAACCTGACACACCCAGAAAACATCAAGTATACTTGCATATATTATAAATATTTATTTATATCAACTTCATTAATTGCCATCTTTATATGAGACAAATCATATTTGGAAAACTCTGTTTTAGATGCACATCTCTTCCTGAAATGGAATTTTAATCAGCATTTCCAAACATTACAGAGACATACTCATTTATTAATCATAGCACTGATTTTTTTTCAAGAAACAAGTTAGTGAATGTTTCCTCTGCTCATGCCTATTTCAGTGTGTATAAAGATTTAGCTACTATCTAAAATCAATTTAATTTATGCAGCTCAGTTTAGGATTTTAATTAATAAGATGCTTCCTCTTGATTTTAAGTTTTCTTCATTAACATCCAAAAAATAACATATTCTTTGAAGATAGTTCCATCCTGTACAGCTATATGTCAACATTCATGCAAGAAGGAAAGAGGGTAGGAAGGTGAGTACATTTTAGGTTTTATATAATTTACATAATTTATATAATTACACAGGTGATTGGACTATTAAGAAGATGGACTGAATCCCACTCAGATAGTTACAAGTACTGTCATCTTTATCTTTCTCTAAAAGGAGGTTTCTTTGATGTCCTTGGATATTTATCCCAACTAGACCCCTGAGTATTTGAAGCTTATTCAAAGGTCACCGTTTTTGGGCAAGACTTCACTCGTCCAGCCCAGATGGGCTAAAATACAAAGGCATGTAAGTAAACACTTCCAAGTCATAGCTGTGAGAGCTGGGGTTTCCAGATTTCCTTCCTCAGGCTTTGTTTTAGCTTTGGAGAGTTCTGTTTGGAAATGTGAGTAGTCCTTCAGAGGGCCTAAGGAGGAAGTGAAGCCATCGCCCTCAGCAACACAAGGTGAACATGGCACAGGCAAGCATTAGTGGAGAACTTTCTAAAGGGTCCTCTTCAGCGCCTTTGAGGGTATCATGGAACTCATCACCTACCCTCTGGCTTTAGTAAGAGAGCTAAGACAGCTAAGCTATTTAACTGAAGATAGGTTTTAGAATAATATATCAGCTACTTTTACCCTTCCACCATATTAGCCCTTGCTTGGACATATTCTACAGTGAGAGCTTCCAACATTCACTCTTACATTTTCTATCCAGTTATGTCTTTCTATTTCCCTCTTGTGGCTTTGGCAGGTTTGGTGATTTGAGAGAAAATAACCCCCAACGGGAATGACACTATTGGCTTAGTTGGAGTAGGTATGAACCACCCTGATTAAATGTTTTTCTTTGTAAGAGTTGCTGTAGTTGTGGCGTCTCTTTACGGCAGTAGGAACCCTGACTAATACAGCAGGCTA
>LOEQ01000500.1:255703-286543 GCA_001685075.1 Bramus lutescens
TAAAATAAATACCCCTTTAATTCCCAACTGGTGTGGGATTGTTTATGACTTACGCCTTCACAAACCACCACCAACAACCAACCAAACCACAACAAAAAGAATTCATTCAGGGTAGTTGGTGACCCACCAGAGAAAGTAAATGAAAGAGGTGGACAGAGTAAGTGGGCCAGAGATCATTGCTAGGCCTCTAGGGAGGACAACCCAGAAATCACACATGCATCAGAGGAGAATTCCTCTGCCATTTCTAACTGTCCAGAACCCAAGACTGAGTCTGCATAGATGGCATACCTATACAGACTATCCTTCCTGGCAGAGGAGGGACAAAACTACTCACTTAGGGCCTGAAAAGACTCTTAGTGCCTTTTCCCATGACAAGCAGCCTGCAGACAGCCATGAAAAAGGAGGCTATCAGCCTGCACTGTGTGTCTCTAAATACAATAAGCTATTGCTGACAGAAATCCAGCCATCGAGAAGACGTGTACAGTGCGTGATAGAAAGCTTTTCATCTAAAGCCGGTGAGTTGAAAGCCTTGGCACTTGATCTGCTAAGTTTCATGAACCCTATCCGAGAATGTACTTTTATGTGGAATTCTCATTTCCTGACATCCCTGGCTAGATACGGCGTAGCTGTGATAATGTTCATCTCTGGGTATTATAATGAAGCTGCCATGGCAACTCTAGAAGTCACTAAAAATGTGCAATTTTGAAAAGTTCATTTCTTGGAAAAAGATTAACGCTGCTGTAACACACATAATGATCTAATGAGACTTGAAAAGAACACCCAGATTAAAAGGAAATATAAAGAGACTGCCCAGACTTCACAGTTACACTGTCTTCCTGAGAATGACATGGATCACCCGTGACTTCCCTAATCAATGAAGCCAGGGGACATTAGGTCGGAAACTTAATTAAATTTTGATGTGTGTAACTCAGCAGTAGAGCTCATTCAGCCGCTGCTTCGCTCAGGATGCCGGCTAAGTAAATCACAGGAAGACTTGTGCAGAAGGTTTTATGTGCTTGTCATTTTCATAATTTAAGGAGGGAGGCGTAAGAAGTGTTCCCAACCTTGGTTATTTAGTATGGCTTGATGGTACCTTGAAGGTACCCTGTCACAGAATTGCAGACAAGGAAGGAATTAAAAAACATAAGGGGGAACTGGGTACATCTCCAAAGTTGAGCTCTAGATCTTCAGTCCTCAGTACCGCAGTGATAATAAAAAGGGGTAAACCAATGCTCCCAGCATCTTTGGGCTCTTTGTGTTGTTATGGAAAACATTTATTTTTCTTTTTATAATGAAGATTATAACTTAACAAATATTTTTGAGGCTGAAACGCAAGTGGACTGATAAAGAAAGGTATGGGATGTTCTGGAAGCTTCTGCTGTCCCCAGATATCATGGGCACTAGAAGCAAACATCCCTTGGGGAGCAATAGACAGTGGAGTCACAGGTGTCATTGCCTTTGAAACCTAGGCTTGATGTCATGGCTACACATTCAG
Organism: Bramus lutescens; assembly: GCA_001685075.1. Taxonomy (NCBI): domain Eukaryota; kingdom Metazoa; phylum Chordata; class Mammalia; order Rodentia; family Cricetidae; genus Bramus; species Bramus lutescens. Next base: position 257,199 of record LOEQ01000500.1, read on the forward strand.
ATGAGTCCAGGTTAGTGAATGTATAGCAGAAGGCTCTTTGTGTCTGTATCCTAATACATGAAAATACAGCAGAAGGTTCTTTGTGTGCATGCTCCATCTCCTGACCTGAGAACATCCCTATGCAGGTTTAACGTGGACCTCTCCTAAACATCTTATGTACTTCTTTGGGTCACCTATGGCTTCCCTAACTTGCATATTGAGTGTTATTTAGCAATTGGAGGTAGAAGTCTGGAAACTTGGAGTTAGCAGTTGTCATATTCTGATCAGAACTACCTTGCTCTAGATTGTGATTTGCACTGAGACCCCAGGATGAATAAGATAGAATTTCTGGGTTGAAGAAATTCATAGTCAAGTGGAAGGGCCTGCAAGGGAGTAAAGCAGCCACTGAGGGCTATGAACTGTAACAGGAAGGCCACTTGTTTATTCTGGTTGCCCAGAACTGAAATAGTCACACAGAAACTGTGTTCATTAAATCACTGCTTGGCCCATTAGCTCTAGTTTCTTATTGGCTAACACTTACATAGTAATTTAACACATCTCCATTAATCTGTGCATCACCACGATGTCGTGGCCTACTAGCAAAGTTTCAGCATGTCTATCTCTCGCGGGGTGTCTCCTGACTCTGCCCTTCTTCCTCCCAGCATTCAATTCTGTCTTCTCCAGCTACCTAAGTTCTGTCCTATCAACAGGCCAAGGCAGTTTCTTTATTCATTAACCAAGAAAAGCAACACACAGACAGAAGGACCTCCCACACCAATGGACCTTCAAGTTCTCAATCCATCCACAGACATTTTGTGAGCTCTTAACATGCTTCACATATTGAAACATCAGACATTGCGTGCACTTAGACTAACTGCTAGACCCCTTCCTTTGATGCTGTTCCCAAATCCTGCTGGTCCATTGGCATGGGGTCTTTCATACAGACCCTTCTACCTCGGAATTCTCCCACACTCTCTAGAGTGTTCTTCCACACTGGTCCTGCAGAAACACTCTACTCAGATATGCACATCCATCTTCTATCTTTTCTTCCATGTATCCTTAAGTTCATTTTCTCCATTAGTGGTACATACAGCTTTAGCTTTCAAGCAAATATGTTATCCTTAAGAAAAAGCAAAACATATCAGTAGTTTATCTTTAGATGATTCCCTCATCAAATTATCTCTTCTCCACAAATATTCAGAAGGACGATCATTTGGGGGCTCCATTTCACTTAATTACTATTTGTAATTTTTATAATGATTTTTTTGAGACAGGTTCTTGTTCTGTAAGTCAGGCTGGCTCCAAACCACATGATCCTTTTGCCTCAGATTTTGTGAGTTACAGGTATGTGCCATCCTACTAATCTTGACTCTCTTCTCCTTGGAAAAAGAATATAAACAATTTGGCAAAATGCTTAAGAACTATCAAAAGGGAGAGAAAGCAGTCCTGCCAGAGGTGGAAAGCATCTGGAATTGTGGTCTGACCTGAACAGCCTTTGGAGTTAGACTATTTCCTAATTTTGCCTCCACTACACGTCAGTTGCCTGACCTGGACCAAGCTCTCTTGGCTCTGCCTTTTCTCCACTTCATGCAAACATTTGCCAAGGTGAGATTGTTTCAAAAGTTGGAAAGGATAATGCAAGCGCACAGAAACTACTTATGAGCACTAGCACCACCAAGCAGAACTATAAGCATGTTGACTGTTTTAATTGTTACGATGTATAGTACTAGACTTTTCTTCGCATGCATACTTAGATATTTTGGAGGGGTAATCATGCTGTGTCAATTGTTTTACCCACTTGCCTTGTCAGCTGGAAGTCGTATATTTGTGCTTTTTTCCCCCTTTGTCTAGTCTTCATTTGCAGTTCCATGTAGGCATCACAGAGGTAGCGCTTTTCCAAGGCCAAACAATAGTTTCCGGTTGTAGCCAATGGGCTCTCCCAGTTCTCACTTCCTTTGGAGTCTTTGGTGCTGACTAATGTCTTGAAGAGCTTCCCTTTGCTGACAGTGTTCTTTCAGAGCTCATTTTCTGTATCCTAGTCTTCTATTCAATGGATGCTCCCTGCTGTCAAATTGCTAAATGTTAGCAGCTCCTTTTCCAGAACACTAAATGCAGATTTCCCACTTTATATTTTATGTCTTGCTATGTATTCCACCTTTCAAGCTCAAGGCTTTTGAGATTATCCCCCTTTTCTCCCTTAAAGGTCCTTTCCCATTGTTTATGCATGCAATTTCAGTTAATGGCAATACTCCTCGCCTATCTAGATCACTTCGAGTTTTCAGTGCCCAGTGCGTTCCACTTTGGGCACAGCTGAGTACATTTATGTCCTCCTCACCTTCAAATCTTTCCTCAAATCTTTTCTTATTTGTTTCGTTCCTATTATAGCTCAGGATACCGAAATCCACCTGTTTTCTCTGGAAATATCGGAAGGTCCTCAGTTCTGAATTTCACTGTTTTTTTTTTCTTGCCCACATTACCCTGTCTGTTCATTTCTTATCTCCTTCTGCCACCACCTTTATCACTATACAGTCCAGGTGGTGTGGGAGAATTGTCTGTATTCTGTCAATCATGTTTTAAATATATGCTGATTGGCCAGGCAGGAAGTATAGGTGGGTCAAGCAGACAGGAAGTAGAGGCAGGGCGATGAGAACAGGAGTATTCTGGGAAGCAGGAAGCTCCCTCCGCACTCCTGTCCAGACCACAGAAGAAGCAAGATGTAATCTACCTGACTGAGAAAGGTACCAAGCCACGCAGCTAACATAGATAAGAATAATGGGTAAATATATTTAAGAGCTAATAAGTAGCCTGAGCTAATGGACCAATCAGTTTTATAACTTATGGAGATCTCTGTGTGATTTTCTTTGGGGCTTGCCGGCTGTGGGTAACTGGGCAGAACATAAACCCCAACAATCAGGCCCCTTCATGTTACATCCAGGCTGCAGTTTCTTGAAGGCACTGAGAACATCTTTATAAAACCTTTCTATGGCCATGTCATAGTCTCAGCTGGAAACTTCAATAATGTCTCATTCACTTGCTTATCAAGCCCAAACCTACAGCATGAATCCTAGCTATTCCCCTCTTGTTTTAACATTTCAGTTGGTTTCTTATAAATCCTGAAATCTCTCCCTGTACCTCTATATCTTTGTTTCCTAGCCTTCTACTTCCATGCAGGAGTCTCTTAGCTTTAGTAATTCTAATGACTAGAGGGAGCCCAAATGCTGCCTCTTCTACAGGACTCTTCCCCAGTCTCTGTATGGGCAGGATGGAGCGCTTCTCTCTGTCTCTTTATCTTCCTGTAGAGCCCTATCTCAGTGTCTTCATTGGCCCTTAGCAAGTACGCATAGTTGTGTCTATATCTCCTGCTTTGCCTGACCATTCTTCAGACAGAGTGAGGCTTGAATCGCCAGCACCTTTTGAAATCCAGCTAGTCAACACAGCCTGAAAATATTTGGTAATCAGTGAGTGTCATTTCAGAGTCAACTAATATTTTTGCCTGCTAAGAGGTTTGCTAATTTGTTTCAGTCACAACATACACATATGCAAATCCATACACATGAATGGTTGTAATGTCCATTTGTATGTTAGTGTGACTAGTACAGTACCCAGATACTTGATCAAACATTAGTCTAGATCAGTAGTTCTCAACCTGTGGGTCATAACCCCTTTGGGGGGGGGGTCCAATGAGCACTGGAAACCACGGTTAAATGATGTAAGACTATTGGAAAACACAGTGAAGTAGCAACAAAAATAATTTTATGGTTGGAGGGGCTCACCACAAAGTGAGGAAATGTGTTAAAGGTTTACAACATAAGGAAGCTTGAGAACCACTGGTCTAGATAGATCCATGAAGTATTTCTTTCAAATATGATTGATGTTTAAATCATTAGGTTTGAGATTTATTTATTGTTTTATCATATTTATTGCTTTAACATCCTGACAGCAGTTTCCCTCCCTCCTACCCTCCCATTCCTGCTCCCCTCTCCCGCCCTGACTGTCACCCACATTCTCTTCTCCTCTGTTTTCTGTTCGGAAAGGGGCAGGCCTCCCATGGATGTCAACAAAGCATGGAATCGTTAGGTTTTGCAAAGGCCAGATTGGCCTCCATAAAGTAGGTGGGTCTCATCCACTCAGTAAAAGACTAAAGTCTAAAAAAAAAAATGTTGACCTTTCTGGAGGAAGAGAAGATTCTGCTAGTAGATGGCCTCCGAATGTGAGATGACAGACTGTAGGCTTCTCTTGAGGGTTTAAGACCTGACAGTCGGCCTCTAAAGCTTGAGCCGCGCACTTAACTTAAACCTTTTAAATAACAGATATATACTATTCCATTTCTCTGATAAATCCTTACTAATGTAACAACCAATGTGCTTTTCCTTGCCTGAAATATTTCGTTGATCTTTTGTTTACACAGTAGTTTCTAAAATATGAATGACACACAAAACAAGCTAAACAGAAAAAAACTGTGGGCCTGAGTTTGGTTAGGTTTGTTTGTAAGAATATATTTGTGGTCTGGCATTTGTGGGATCCCCCTGAACTAAGTTCAAATTCTGCCTACAGCAAGTAGGTATACTTGACCAAGTCATTCACATTTTTGTTTTGAATGGGGCTTACGCTCCAATTAGCGTTGTGAGGAGGAAGTCACTGCAGCCATTGTAAGTGTTGACAACAGCTGCTGGCCGGAAGCAAGAGTTCACTGTGCCCTTGCTGTCCTGTTATGTAGCTTCCTCCATTTGCTTAATTGCTTCAGCTCACTTACTTCCCTTTGCCAATCCACTACTGAGAAAAATACGAATCTTGCTTGATTATCTTCAGCTCTTGCAAGCTGAAAATAATGTATCATTACTAGGAAATTCAACTGTTAGAATTTTTCGAGTTGTTTCTGCTGCTTGGTATAGTGATCCCATGTGTGCATTCCCAGGGTGACTCTTTTCTAGCTGTCATTGCTTATTATGTAAATAAATTGTTCACTTGGATTCTTGTATCTAAGAAATGCAGAAAGTTCAAATGTAGGGTTAAAAATATGAAAGATATTTTCATTTACTTAAGCTATAATCAAGACAGAAGGCATTAATTAAGTAATTACTTAAGGAAATACAGTGTTGTTTTTGAGTTTGCTAACTATTCTCGCTTGCCAAGGCATGGCTAGAACTGTCTTTAGTTGCAACATATGCACATACGTACATAATTAGAGAAAACTCTGGGCTTTCTTACCATGGAAAGAAGACAGTGGCTTAAGAATTAGATATCAAAATAAATGTTGATAGTGCTAAGTCATAGGATTGGTGAATGGGGAGCACTTATTGGACTATTTGTATGTGGTGTTTCAGTCCTTAATTTAAAGTAATACAATTGATTTGTATTTCTTAACATGTTCTCTTCATATTTTAAGGATTTCAGAATTGTTCAAATGGCAGTAGATGTGTGTGTGTGTTTGTGTGTGTGTGTGTGTGTGTATGTGTTAGTAAGGGTTCTCTAGAGTAACAGAAGCAGTAGAGTAAATTTATATTAGAAACCAGAGTTATATAGGATGACCTTCTCAGTCTGGGTAGTCCAACAATGGCCATCAGCTCGCTGGAGAGATTGAAAACTTGGTAGCGATTGTAGGACCCAGTCATTACAAGCTCAACAGAGGCCCAGATCTCAATAGTTTACCCTGAATCCAAGAAAGATACAAACTGAGACCACCCAGGAACAGACCATCCAAAGGAAATTCCTAACTTTTCAACCTAGATAGGATCACCTGCCGGCACACACCCATCACTTTTCACCAGGACACCCATAGACAAATGTCAGTCAATCAGGGCTACTGAACCTGAGAAATCCCTTGCCCCTACATTTGCTATTCTAAAAACTCCATCCCAACTGAGCTCGGGGCTCTCTGATCACACACAGAGTCCGAGTTCATGAGCTTGTATAAGACTAAAGGTTCTTTGCTTTTATATACAGGACTCGGTCTTGAAGTTGGTTTTGGAGGGACTCTGTGGTCTGGGCATAATAGTGATGAGTTCATGAGGCTGGATGTCTTAGTGGTCCTAATCTGACAATGAGGATCTGGACCATTCGGGAGAGCTGCAGTTTTTAACAGTGGTGAAAACACAAAGAAGCAGGCTAGGATGCTGGGGAAACATGGCAGGAAGCACTAACAACAGGACAGATGTCCTTGCTCGGAAGAGGTGAAGGTAGGCAAGCGAGCAGTGCTGGTTTTTACCCGAACTTTTTACTTCTTTTCTGCCAGAGAGTGTTGTCCACTCTAATGGAGGGTCTTCCTTTTCAGTAAATCTCCCCTCGCCCCGAAATACTCTCACAGGCATATCTATCTGTAGGCACGTCTCTTGGCTGATTCCTGATCCAATGAAACCTACAATCAAGATTAACCCTCATAGTGTGTTATGCAAGTCTCATAAGACATTGTTTTTGAAATTAAATTATTTTTCTTCCTCTAGATAAAGGACCACATCCACAAAGCATCTATGAGTGTTGAAAGAAAACACTCAATATTATTAATGATAGAAACTCTGCCTATATATCCTCAGTACTTCTCTTTGATCATCAACTTGGTTATCAAAGACACATTAATGATGTAGAGAAAATAATCTTCATTCTTATCAGGGGCTGATGAATCAGGAAACAGATGCACAGTGCAGTGAAATATACTCAAAATTACCAAAGAGACATATAAGTATAAATAATAAACTGAGCATAAAGCTCTATAAGCCAAAGGGACCCATTTGCCTGGAACCGTTTAAATCATCATTCATCTTCCAATCAAGCTTCATTAAATCAATTCGGATTGATGAGTGTTAATCTCTTTCTTGTACGTTTGAGGAAGGAAGATGCCTCATTTAAGTGGTAATCATTACTTATGTATATATGTATATGCATATATATTGTGCGCTATTTAAGAATATTCAAATTAAGTTTGAACTTGATTTGATCTCCTGTTGAGTATTTCTTTCTTTTTGCACTTTTTTCTTCTAGTACATGCCAAAACAGTCCCATGAAACAAGTATTGTCACACCCATTTTACAACATAAAAAAGGAAGAAAAAAATCAAGTCTTGATAATGTTATATATAAACTCAACAGAATATTATTTTTTATGGGGGGTGCTAATTCAATGCTGGGGCCTTTTTTTATTCATCTCATATTTATATGTCAAACTTATTTTGAATGAGAAGAATTTCCAATTGGCATGGTTTTTCAAATCTTATCTTTCCCACCAAGAATGAAGTCTTGAGTGTTTAATAAAATCTGATTATAATAATACTCTCTGAGGCCAATATGGTAAGCATAGTTTAAATTTGATCCCAATTTCTTCCTATGTATAGCTATATGTGCCAGCATGGTTTGTAATCTTGGGTCTGGATGCTTCGTAGCCTTCTTGGCTAACATAGACATGTTGGGGATATCTTCCCAATAGTTCAGGAAACAAATCAAAACCCAGGATATACAGAAGGAGAGTCTCCTGCATCCTGAGGTTGTTGTGTGTTCATTGTCCACACTAAAATCTGCTCAGCTGCTCTCCAGACCCTACAAGAATGAGAGACATTCCCAGAATGTTCTACCAAGCCCTTATTAAAAGATTCTCATTTTACCTTTAACCATAATTTCTCCCCACTAATGTCCTGGCATTTTATCCCTACCCTACCACTGACCCAATTTTTGTCTCCTCTGACCTGATATGAACATGCCTAGGTGTCCAAAGTGACAGAATTTTGGCAAAGCCCTTTCTCTGGGGCAGTTAGGCAGAACCTTTTTCTCACCCTTGTCTCTCATCAAACCCTCCCATTCATGGCTCTTCTGCTCTGGTTTTTCCTTCAGTGGGGAGGAGACTCTTCCCTAATATGTTTGATAGATGCTTGTCCTCAATGCCATCTTTACAGCTTGTCTGAAAGTGCTCCAATGTGGAGCCTAACATATATATTTCTATATACAAACACAGCACTCCTCTGTTGAGTTGACTGGAATCCATGCCTCTGTGAAATAAAACACTTCAGCACCCAGGCTTGGGCTGCCCATGTGCTGAGATGTTTGTGTCTCCTTTAAATATATCAGGACTTCCCAGGTTCACCTCCAACAATATTTTAACAGAGAGCCTGCTGCCAAAACCCAATCCCATGCTTTCCAAATCTTCTTGACAGCATTATTGATGACAGATGGTGAGTCTCTACATTTCATCAACTGTGGGACAGTATTAGAACCAGAACTGATTACGCAGTAGGTCACAATGTGTATTTCCCATTCTTTTCTTGACCCCAGTAAGAACATAAATATTTAGAAGCATTCCAAGGTATCTGAAGGGCTATAATTGCACACGGTTTTATGTGAACTGTTTACTTACTGGTACCCAGAGTTGAAAGGGGAACTGTTTGCTTTTCTTTCCATAGGAATTGCAAGTACCATTTTGCTAGATTTATGTCCATCCTCAGAGGTTACTAAAGAAAGGCATCTATTTTTCCACAAGTAAAATTGCTCTGAAAATAGATGTAGTCAGGGCCCCAAAATGTGATTTCTCAGAGTTTGATATTGTTTCCAGTTAGCACTTAAAAAACAAAACTGAAATTAAATGATTTTTTCCTAATTAGTGCTTTATTCTTTGTGTCTGCCAATTCTTGGCATATACATTTCAAAAAATGTAATTAGTATTTACTGTATAATGTGTGTTATTAATGTAGTTGTTTATGTAAAAAAATTAAAGCCATGGCTCAATTCTAAATGTAAAAAAGTCTCTTGGGCACCAAGTTATCATGACAAATAGCATACTAAAAATGCTTGGAATGATTAGTTGGCTCTAAATTTCCAAGTCTATCCAAATATGTTTTTCTTAGATTATAAACCCTTACAGGCAGGGACTATGTCTATTCTATTCATTTTTGAAAACAAAACCAATAATAGCAAAACTGTTCCATTGACCCATGAATTCTCTGCCCCGTTGTCACAACAGATACCTGAGTCGATGGGCTGGCTCATAAGTAGGTAGATTAACAACCTAGAATGGAAGCTGCTTATGACTTTCATCTTTTTTTTTTTAAGAAAAGAAAAATGTAGTAAGAGTTGATATATTTCATGAGTAAAAGCAAGGATTTTATCTTTGGTTATTTATTGGTTTAGCGAAAGAAGAACTGTTATTATTTTTTAACATGTATGACTCAATATTTCTTCTTTTTAAAGATAACAATGCTAATAATAATAAAAGTAATTCTATAACATAAAAATATATGGACAGCATAATGATAGTGTTGAGCACACTGACTTTCTGGTATTTGAGTTTATAGTTTACCAGTAAAGCCTTAAGGCCTGGTCCAAAGATTTTGTGATAACTTTGAATCCTATATAAAGCATTTAAAGTAGCACTTGGGGACTAAGAAGCACTCAAATGTCATTTGTTTTGACTAAACAATGTTTCCTTTCTTGAACAAATGAGGTTTTTTTCTGGTAGTTTGTTTTTCATTGGGATTGATTTCAAAGATAAAAATCAGTATCTGTAAGTGCAGAGCAACATAGTATGAATTCTCTACTCAGACAACATGTATGTGATAAAGGGGCTCTTGGAGTATGAGAGAAAATAGGAAAGCACCCAAGGGTGTAACAAAGATTTTCTAGCTAAAAAGCTGAGTTCCTTTCTTCTGCCCATTTTATTAATTTATTTGTTCAACACATATGAAACCTCAACTATATATTAGCCGTCAGTCTCATGGCAGTAAACAGAGGCTGTAGTGAGAAAATCCAGAAAGCACAGCCATCCATGGCACAGAGAGAGAGAGAGAGAGAGAGAGAGAGAGAGAGAGAGAGAGAGAGAAAATGGTTAAAATAATGTTAGTGAACATACAAACATACAGTAGATGACATCTATGCAAGCCATTTGTTCAGAGGGGACTGTTAACATTTGGAGCCTCCATTTTCCCAAAGGCGGTAGAAGCATCCTCATTCATGTGATGACCTTAGAACCCAGGTCAAACAAAGTTGGAAGAGTGAACCATGTCAGGGTTCTGGAAAGTTCAACTAGGTAGAGTGAGGGACAGTGGACAAGACCACTAAGGGACACTGACCGGCACATCCCGATGACTTAAAAGGTGATGTTCTTTTCCAAAGCACACTGCACAAGTGGGAGGAAGGCTGCAGGCAGAGTCAGAGAGCAAGGTGGGCGTGGCTACTTTGTGCAAGGTCCTGTAGGTGTGCGGGATGACTTCAACTCTCATTGCTATTGAGATGAGAAGGAGAATGGGACCAACATTTTGAAAGAATTATTTTGGTGACTCTCTTGAAAAGGCCCGGCAGGGAGGACCAAGGTGGGATGACTCAGGGAGCTTTTGTCAGAGAGTAACAGGTTAGAAGCTCTTGGGCTAGGATCTCACATTAGAGATTAATGAGGAGTGTGCACATTCAGTAGCTATTGGAAGTGAGTGAACACTGAAAATGTTTCCTGGCACACTAAAGGGAGACAGGGCTGAGAAAGGTACTATAAAGGAAAAAAGCTGCCATTAACTCTGTGGGACGGTTAAAGGGCTTACTTAAGAATTAAGATGCTTGTGAGACAAGTAATGATATTGAGTGACAGCTCTATCAACATATCCAAAGTCCTGTGTGGAAGCATGGATTGGAGATTAGCAGCTGGAAGACATCACTATACAACCCCTTCAGAGTGCTTTGAATAGGTGAGAACACCAAGGAGAAAGGCGTGGAAAGAAAAGAGAATGTGTCATCTTGAGTGTATAATTTTATTCATAACATTCCATTCCCCAGACCCCAAATATTCATGATTATTAGAGATGCAAGATACACTAATCTAATCTCAATGTTCCTCAAAGTTCCAATCCACCCAGGATCTAGTGTAAATTTGAAATTTAGTTTTAAGAGGCCGTGGCTATGGCTTAGTGGATAAATCACCAGCTGTAACAGCCTGAGAACCAGCATTTAGTTTTCCAGCTCCCTCAAATGCCAGGTAGAACGCTTGCTCTAAGAGCGATCTGGCTGTCTAGACTCTAGTCCTATCAACTCAGAGATGCTGTTTCTAGTTTGCTTTCTGTTCCTGTACAAACACCACTGTCAAAAATAGCCTGTGAAGGTTTTATTTTAGCTTACAGGTTTCAGTCCACCATTGAGGGGAGTCAGGGCAAGAACTTTTGCGAAAACTGAAGCAGAAGTCTTGAGGGAATGCTTACTGGCTTGCTTCCTCTCTTATGCCTCGAATAAAGATCAGCCAGCCTTATGATACATCCCCGCCCTCCTGCCTAGGGATGGTCACTCCCAAAGTGGTCTGAGTCCTTGTATACCAACCCACAGTCAGGCCAGCCTCTCACAAGCATACCCACAGATCAGTGTGATAGAAATGATCACTTAAGGGAGTGTTTCTCTTCTAAGGTAATTCTAGTTTGTGTCACGCTGACAAGAAAACCTCACCACTGTACTGTGCTTGATGAATAAGATGCAGTGCTATTGAGGAAGACATCCTACATCAGCCTCCAGGCTCCACATGCACACACATATATGTACACTCATGCATGCACATCATCTCTGTCTGTCTGTCTGTCTGCCTGTCTGTCTGTCTCTCTCTCACACACACACATAACCCAACTCTCCCATCTAAATATCATCATTTTCAAAGTCTACAAACTTCATTGTAAGTATTAGGTATGATTGAAACAGGAAGTAGGATCTGTCCAGGTGAAAAACTCTTTTTTTCTGTGGACATATATAACTGGAAAATGAATCGTTTCCAATCAAGGTGAGAGATTTCTGTGGTAGACAGCAACCTCTGAGGAGGGATAAAATGGGAGGGCTAACTGGTCTACCAGTTATGAGTTCAGCAGGGCAAATTCCAGTGTCTTTCATGGTCTGGGAAGTGCCCTCTGTGTCCTGGGCTCTGAGCTCTGGCTCCGTTGGCCCCATAGCCCGTGCTTCACCATCTGTGGCGGCTTTATNTTATGGGGCCCAGCCTCTGATTCTCCACTTCTCGCTTTGGCGTCCATTCTCCTTTGCTATTTCGATACACGTTTTGCAGTTGGGCAACGCTCCAGAGATGAGACTCACACCCAAGAGCAGATGGGCACAAGTTGGACTTATGGGTTATTTAAAAAAAATAAAAGAACGCAAAGTTGGATGGGTAAGGGAGGTAGGAGATCTAGTGGGACTTATGGGGAAATTTGCAGAAAATGAATAAAAGTATCTTTTAAAGTAATGAAAACTGCAACCCTGCTGTTAGAATACCATCTTCTCTTCCATTATCCTTACTAGAAACACAATTATTCTATACAAAATACATGATTGTACGTTGATTCTTTCTGGCAAGTAAGGTAGTGGAATATAGTCTCTGTTAGCATTGGCTACCCGTTCATATTGACAACATGAATATAATTATTGCTTTTTGACCAGACAATGCATTTCTATTGTTTAGAATTCAGGATACAGCATTTCTATAAAAATAATCATTGCAATAACATTTTCACCGTAAATTACAACCCTTGCCTTTTTCTGATGCATCTCAATCAGCATGCATTGTCATGACATTGTCATATATATACAGGATGTGCTTCCATCACACACACCAACTTTAACCCTTCTTTATCCCCCTCTCTCCCTGATGGCCCTCTCTTCCTCCAAACAGTCTCTCCCTTCTGTCAGATTTTGCTTTTCTTCTTTTAACTTCATTTGACAGAAAACATACAGTTTCTGCCTTTTTGAGCCTGTTTTGTTTTGCTTAAGATGTAATCTCCAGTTCTGTTTATTTTCCTGCAAATGATATACTTGTTTTCTCTGTGACTGAATACCAATCTTCTGGATGTGCGATACACATAGCCGTTCAGCAGTTGATGGGTATGTAGGCTGATTCTCTGACTCTAGTGAAGAATGCTTCAATGGTCACTGGTTTGCGGGTATCTCTGAGATACACTGGCTTTCATTTCTTAATGTATATAGTGCATATATGTAAACGCATATATGCACATACATATACACATAGACACACATAGACGTGTATAGGTATATATTAGTATAGATACACATATACACATACATGTATATGATACATATAAAATATGTGTATATACACACACACATACACACACAGAAACACACACATACACATACCAGAGAGTGACAGAGCAGGTTGATATTTAGGAGTTCCTGTATTTATTGCGGTTTTTGTGTACTTTTCTTAAAACATATTTTGACTTGATCTTTTGTGAAGATAGTAACTCTGATTCTTTCCCCCCCCCTTTCCTGAAACGTCTAGATGTTTCTCCATTTCTTCTGGATTAAAAGGTAGAAAAACACTGACACAAATTCTATGCTTTTTCATTATAGGATTGGTATTCTGGTCAGCCCACTCATTAAATGTTCTCACCTTTGACGACCAACAATTTCATTAGGCTATACCTTGTTTTGAATGGGGTCAGTTTTTATTGGCACACATTCCATATGTAGAGTTGCATCTTCATTCAGTTAGAACTTCTAAGAATTTTAATTGGTTAATTTTATTAGTTGACAAATTAATATATATTATAAAATGTATTTTGATTAACTTCCATCTCTAATGTATTCTCTTATCCTCTTCATTTCCTTGTCAACCCCGACCCCTCATATCAACCAGTTCCTCTACACATTCCTGATTCTGGTTTTGTATGTTCCATTTAGTCTGTTTCGAATAGTTTGAAGTGATGTTGGAGGCTAATGGGATCATCAGTGGATACACAACCGAAGGCGATGATTTCTTCTCTCCCAAATCTGTTGCTAGCAAATACTTCATCAGGGAGAAATACCGCCACCTGAGCCCTGCCTCCACCGATGATTGACTGTTGCCAGGGCCTATTCCTGCGCAGACTCAGGGTAGGCATCCATAGCTGCTGTGAGTTCATTGTTGCAATATATTTTCTGCACCCCCATCCTCATGACACTGAACCCCAGACAGGATGCTATAAAGTGGTGTGGGAAGTCCTTCTGTCTGTGTGTTCCTTTTATTGGTTAATAAGAGGCTGCTTTCAGCCAATGATTTAACAGAGTAAAGCCAGGCTGAAAGAGATATATAGAGACAGTAGGTAGAGTCAGAGAAAAGCCATGTAGCTTCCCACAGGAGACAGACGCCTCTGCCAGAGCCCACCAGAACCTTGCCGGTAAGCCAAAGCCACATGGACATACTCAGATTAATAGAAATGGATTAATTTAAGATATAAGAGTTAGCCAAAAATATGCTTAAGCTATTGGCCAAACGGCACGGCAAATAATATAGTTTCTGAGTGTTTATTGCATGACCGGGTGGGACAGAAATCTCTGTCAACAATAAATGACTTATTTAGGGCTGAGCACTCACAGATAATTTAAAAGTCTTTTACAAATATTTGTTATTTCCTATTGATTTTATTTCCTAGAACTATTCATTACAGAAGTACTAATTTTTTCTCTATCTTGTTTTATTTTATTTAATTTATCACTGTGTGTGTACATGTGAATGTGTGTGCAGGTTCAGTAAGGGGCATCTGATCCTTTGGAGCTGGATCTACAGGCAGTTGTGAGCTGCCCTGTATGGGTACAGGGCTCTGAACCCTGTTCCTCTGCAAATGAAGCATGTAAACTCAAGTTCCAAGCCACCTCTTTAGCTTTGTCTTACACTTTTCTTATTTCACCAGGTACTAGACACAATTCATCCCTCTTGTGCATCTTGAAACCTATTTCTTTATTTATAATTTAGAGTCAAGGTCTTTCGACGTAGCCTTGATTGTCCTGGAACTCACTATGTAGACTAGGCTGGCCTCAGATTTACAAGCATCCTTTTGCCTCTGAGTGCTGGGATTAAAGGCGTGTGCCACCACGCCTGGTGAAGTTTATTCTTTATCACTAAAATCATTTGACTTCTTCCCACGGTTTTGACTTAGCTCTTTATCTTTTCCATTTCTCATCACTATTACTTCTGTGGTGTAATAATTATCACCGTCTTGGTCTTCTGCCTTGTGGTCTTCCTCCACAGCTGCAAGTAACTCACAGTTGTTTCTCAAACCCTGTCTGATTCTCTGATTATAATTTCTAGCTGCCACAGTAAGATAATTCTAGTAAATATCTCAGTCCTGGTGGAAATTTCCCTATGTTATTTTAATGGCTACTTTTGTGTTTTTTCTTTTTACCTTTTCCTTTTCTTGGTTTCTCAAATTCAAATGAGAACAGCATATTTATCTATGTGAGAGAACCTGGGTATGGATGGGGCAAGACTCACCTCACAGCCATAGTTCAGATAGGAATGCCTCAGGTGCAAAGAGTTAAGACATTCTTCAGCCAGCCATCAGTGACGTCAGAACACCAATAACGTCATTCAGGACTTGTTCTCTGCTGAATGTCAGTTTGTGTTCAGATTCCTTCTTTGTGGTCATGTGATTTCCACACGGACACACTGGCTTGGCTCTTTAGAAGCTGACTTGGCTCTGGGCAGCCTCCTCTCTGTATGCCTACCCACAGTTGGCTACTGCTATCAAGGGATATACGTTTTGCATAGTGATCTGGTCATTTTTCAGAAAGCAGAGTTTTATTAGCACACAAAAAATTTATCTCTTTGAACTTGTCTGGGTAGCTGTTCTTCATTTCTTCTTTGGCCCCAAGCAACTGTCACTTAGTCCTGTGCATAGTACTGTAGCCCCAGTTTGGTACCCTTGCACTTCTGAAATGGCTGTTTCTTTGAAGGAAGACTCCTTTTATCTGCACATTCACCCTTCCTTCCCCTAATTCTGCCTCCTGGATGATTTTAGGACCAGCTGTGGATGCTCTCAGCGGCCCACATCCTGTCTTAGCTTGTTTCTCTTCTGCTAACTGGGGGAAGAAAGGGTTTATTTGGCTTGCAAGTTACAGTCCATCATGGAGGCAAGGCAAGGATTCAAGCAGGGCAGGAATCTGGAGGGAGAAACTGAAGCAGAGATTATGAAAGATCATTGCTACTAGCTTGCTGTCTCTGGTTTTCTCAACTACTTTTTATGCTATAGCCCAAGTCCACCTGTCTAGGAATGGCACCACCCACAGTAGCCTGAACACTCCTACATCAATCAGCAATCAATAAAATGTCTCACAGATGTGCCTAAAGGCCAGTCAGATGAAGGCAAGTTCTAAATTAAATTTTTTCCTGCGTATGCCTTGGTCTGTGTTAAGTTGGAAGACCTACTACAACACACGCACACACACACACACACACACACAATTTAAAGTTGTGCGTTTCCTCTGTATTCTTTTGGAGTTGAAAATAGTTCATAGGTTTTTTTTTGCTGTTTTTTTTTCTTTTGTTCTCTTATTACTTATTCCTAGGGAAGCAACAAGATTTAGGATTCAGCCACCACTAAGTTCTCCGGGAATCACCATCAATGTGATTATTATTATTACGAGTTTGGCTGTAGTAAAATCTGAAGCATATTTTCCCCCTCCATTCAGGTAAACAAAGAGCCGACTTTTCATATGGAAATGGGAGAGTCTCTGAGAGATGGGTCCCAGGAGCAGAATCTATTCCCCACTGGTGAGTCTGAAGACACGCTTTGCACGTAATTGAGAGAGGGCAGCTTGGTAAGCTTGTTAGATAAGCAGATCTATGCAGGGAGTCTGTCACTCCCGGAGAAATGAAAACTGAGTAGGGAGAAAGAGTCAGATTTACATGCTACGGAAAAAAAGCTCTTCTTTATTTTAATCGACACAATTGGATTAGACTCCAGCACCAGCATGCACTTCCCACTGTTTGCTTTTGATATTAACTGCAGGAGACTCATTAGAATTTCATGGATGTAATTGTTTCTGGGTTACATCCTCAATTAATGACTATAATTGAAAGATGGGCTAGGACTGTGATGACGTGACTGTAATTTAAGTGTGAGTTGTCTGGGCCCTCTATATGCCATGCATTTATTATTGTTATTTTTTTCCCTGCTGCGGAGGAGTATTTACGAGAGGCAGAAATAAATGCATTTCAAACAGCAATGTCTCAATCAAAACAATGAGCAGATTGTGCATTGGGTGTTGTTTTTCCTGGGCTGTTGGGTGACTCCGGAGCCCTCGGCATGCTGTGTATGCTCAGAAAGAGCATGTGCTCAGATCTTTTGGGAGGACCTGGGGGAGGAGACCGTGCTTCAACAATGGGGAGGCAGGAGAGAGGCTATCTCTGCCCCCTCATTATGTGCTGTCTTACAACGGGTTTAAATCCCAGCAGCTCAGCCTGCACTTGTTAAGGGTTTCCTAATCAGTTTTGGGTTATGTCATGGAGGGAGACGAGAGACACTCTCTCAATCCCCTTCATTATGGGCTCGCTTCTGCCTGTCTCTTCTTGCACAGCCCTGTCTTCCACACAGACAGACATTAACCTCGTTAGCTTTTTGAACAGTGCACTGCCCATCAGCCTTGAGGGTAGCTGGAAGTAGCGGCTGAGCAATTGTCTGTTATCAGGGTTTTGTCCAGACCCTGACGAGAAAGCTCGCAGAACAGGGATCCTGGTTCAGGGCAGTAGATCCAGGGTCAGAAGCAGACTTTGAAGTTCATGATGAGCTGTTTTCAACGTAGATGACCTTTGCTTTCTATGAGTCTATCGACATGGATTGGCATGGTTCTGGTATCACCAGTATCAGGGAGGCCTAGATCTGGAATGTGGAGCTGCCGATTCGGAGGTGCCTCAATGAAGACTGTATACCGTTTCCCATGATCCTCTGGGTTTCCCGGACACTGGCGTTTAAGAATCGCCAGGTTAAAGGCATGGAGGAGTAGAAGTAACAAAGGTATAATGACAATCAAGAGACTTAGATGGTGGTAGAGATGAATAAGCGAGTGGAATTCTGGTGCAAAGGGTTCATCTGCGTAGCAGCAATGAGGCTGCGAAGCAGAGGCGATACGTAGTGCATCTACTGGGGCATATCCATGGTTTCTACTGAGGGCTTTTCCATCTTCCTCTCCATTCCTCCCTCCTCTTCCTCCTCAGGTCCTAATTCAATAGGAAAAGGTAAGTGCTGAAATTTGGATGGCGGGCTATAGTCTCATGGCCTGAAATCCAGGCTTTGTGTCACTTGTATGCCAAGAAGGGATCATCTTTTGGAAAAATTGCATGGATAGCAAATGCATTACATGATTTTTTGATTCACCTTCTATACTCATCTTTTATTTGCCCTTTTCATGGATTTATTTGGGGGGGCATTATTGTATAATATTGGCAAGATTTTACAGTCAGCTTTTCTATGAAATTGATATATTTTTTAATATTTAGCGTCATCGAAACCTGTAATAGCAAATCATTTTGATGTTTTTTTTCTAGCGTACGCAGAACGTGTTCAACTACAAATTCTTTTAGAGTTTATTTCCATACTATGTACAATTGCCCAAACAGTGATAACCTAAATTTGACTTTGGACACAGTGCTTTTTTCAACTTTAGTTTTGTGCTCCAAACTGATGATTTTCTATCATCTCCCGGCCATCAGTGTCTAGGTTCTCTCCGTGTTATCTAAAACTCTCATGCTTATTTGATTATCCTGCTCAGCATTCCTTCTTAATGGCACAGCCCCCTTTCTTGCATTCTCTCTCTCTCTCTCTCTCTCTCTCTCTCATTCTCTACCATAGCACTCTCTTTCTCAAGTACCTGTATTTATCCCTCTCACCACATACATTTCTGGATGAATTTTACCCACAGTTTAAGTATCTGAGCCCACAGTCATTTTTAACAACCCTTCTTCTTCATCTGTAGAATGCAGCTTCTTTTGGAGGGCCCCACCCCTCCATTGCAGCACCCTCTATGGACCCGCTGTCAGTGAATATTCAATTGTTGGTATCATATTACTGCTTTCAGAATACTGCCTAATATAGTTTAAAAGGTCTTTCAATGCTCAACTGAAAGTTATTATTCAGTTGACATGTCAATATGAACATCAGGTAGCGATTTCCTGTATGGGAAAACAAAAACAATGAAGTATAGGAAACAGACAGGCCAGAAATTCTTTTTCTCTATGCAGCATTGAGAAGGAAGATCTCTGCTTTGGAAAGAAGGGGATCAAGAACAACAATGAGATGAATCAGGGTAAATGCATCAAAAGCAAGATAGGATGAACTTATAGGCTCCTAAGGAAGAGGAAAGGACAAGCAAGACAAACACCCCCCAAACAAGGAAGTTGGTATGAAGACATCTTAGAATGGCAGACCAGAGAAAGATCATCTGGGTCCTAGGGCTCAAGGTAATGACTCTAAGAAAATGAAGCCAGCACAGGGATTCTGAAAGGACATGGTCTAACCCCCCATGGAAGATTCTGAAGACACAAAACTGACTGTAGAGATTCCCATACCCACTGTGTTTTCATTAGTCTTCATGTGTCATATTCTCCTGCCAGGACTTCTGTTCCCAGCTCTACTGGGTTTTAAATGTATTTTCAGCCTGGCCCGTTCCATCTGACTCAAGATATTTACTGTAACGGATACATGACCGTTTATTCCACATTGTGTGTGTGTGTGTGTGTATGTACACATGGTCAGGTTTGTGTGTGTGGATGCACATGCGTGCAGAGGCCAGAGGATGTTCTCAGATGTCATTTCTTTGGTGCATCTATATAGCCTTTGAGACAGAGTCTCTCATTGGCCTAGAATTGGCCAAGTTGGTTACCCCTATGGAATTTTCCAGTCTCTGCCTCCCTAGAGCTGAGATTCTAAGCATGTGCTACCCTGGCAATTTTTTAAAACTATTTATTGCTTTTGCATGTGTTCAGAAGTTTGAATGATTCTTGACAGGCAAGCATTTTACTGACAGAGATGTGTTCCCAGCTCCTTATTCTATGTTTCTTCAAAATTTATTTGGCCATACTATTTTAAAATGTTGAATATTGATAATCTTCTTTAGGAACAGCATTCTGGATGATAGGGCCCTATAGACTCTCCAGTGTTCTTACTTGAAAGAGGCATATTTTTTTGTGGTGTAACCATCTAAGGAAATAGGGAGAAGTGCATGTTATGAAACAAGATGCTTTGTGAGTAGAAAGAGGATGGATTCATTTTTGCTAAAGAAAGAAATAAATAAAATCAAAGTGGAAGCTTGAACACAACAGCCTGGGAGGTTATATAGCAGAACATCAACAGTTCTCTGTGCTGTGATTAAATATTCCTTTGTTTGGTGTTCTGCAGCTCTTTGAACTACAATGTTTTTCCTTTAGACAAAACACATGAAAGATATTGAAGAGAAAAACAGCTATCGAAGGGTGACAGTTAGGAATTCAGTGTCTCAGCTGGGTGCGCAGAAGCCAAGGTCTAAAGCCACATGAGATGCAGCCAGAAAGACAGTGGCCAAGCACGGGGGTGGAGCACCCTTCTCCCTCTTTCCGGCCGGAACCCTGCTTTTCCAGCTGTTTCCCTGAATGTGATGCCCTTTGTAATTACGTTTAATGAGACTCTGAATATTAACTGGCATAATAGCAAAATGATATGACTTTCAATTTGAGTTGCGGCAGAATCTAACCTACCATACCAAAAAGTCCATGCCAAAGCACTCTGCAACAGCCACAAACCGCATCTGATGACATCTCTGAATGCCGCTGTTGCTCACCTGCCTCCACTCTCCATTTTCAATGCAAATGCAGCTTTCGTTCTCATGGATCTATAAGGGATTTATTTTATTTTATGGTATTTCTTGTCTTACAAAGAAACCAAAATGAATGTGTGGTAAATACCATGTCCTGACTTGGCGCTAATCTGTTGTCTTCAAGGCACCGTGTAGAGTTGTAATGGGTTAACCAAATCCAACCTCGAGATAAACCCATGAAGTAGAACCATGTCCCCTTTTTAACGAAAGGGCCTCGGTGCATTACCAAACGGAAAGTGAAGACTGCTGAGGACAATTCATTCAAACGATAGTGAGCAAACCCGATTTCTTGCTTGTTTTTATTTATCAGACAAACAACATCAAACAGGAAAAAAGGAGGGCTCTTTGTTTCAAATCAGCAACAGAGGTAGGTGATGCTTAAGTCCCAGCACTTTTCAAGTGTGCAGAAACCTTTCCCCTTTATACTGTAGAACTTGCAGGAATGGCTTCAAGTTCTGGGAGACCTGCACCCCCAAATCCAACAGATTGCATCCCTGCCACCTGCCCAGTATGTGAGGTTGCTTTTTATAACAAGTTAACATTACAATCCACATCACAACATTTTCTCTGCACCAAAATGGAAGAGTACAAAAAAAATCATGTCAACACTTTGACATACTTTTTAAAGAAATTATTTTAAAAAGAATGCTGTGTCACAAAGACCAGGAAGATTTAAAGGCCCCTAAAATCACTTGATTAAAGGGGCTCTTCACTGAAAGAAATATTTAGTCTCAGGTGATTTATTACTCACTAATATCTTTAAAGATTTTGGACTTCTGAGTTCATATGCCCCTACCCATGGGTGTGTATGTGTGTGTGTGTGTGTGTGTGTGTGTGTGTGGCTGTCTTTCTCTCTGTGTGTATGTGTGTGGGGGGCGGGGTAGTCTCTCTGTGTATATGTGTGTGTGGGGTTGTCTCTTTCTCTCTGTGTGTATGTGGGGGGTGGGGTTGTCTCTCTGTGTGTATGTGTGTGTGTGGGTTGTCTCTTTCTCTCTGTGTGTATGTGTGGGGTGGGGTTCTCTCTATGTATATGGATGTGGGTATATGGTACATGAATATAGGATTGTGCATCTTTGTACTGAGGGACCACATGAGGTCTGTTATTCTCTGCTTTCTTTCTTTAAGACAGGATCTCTCATTGAAAACGGCCGCAAGACAGGCTGCTCAACAAGCTAGCAATCCTCTTGTCTCTACCTCCTACAGCTCCTGGATTATTGGTAAGGGCTCAGCCATGATGCAACACATGCACAGCTTTTTATGTGGGTGAACTCATGTTCTTATTTTACCTGTATAGCAATTGCTCCTTCTCCAGCTCCAACTTTTTGCTTCTCTGGGGGCCAAATCCGTCACCATTTTCTGTTTTCTAACCCTTTCCTTCACTGCGATTCAGGCTTGAAACAACAAGCGACTGAAATTCAGTGACCGAGCACCTAGAAATTAACCTTCTAAGCTCCTTGCAGATAATTTGAGTCATTAACATCCAAGTTCTGGTTTAGTGAATGCAAATTATGTCTTCATATATATGACTTGCATGATTTGGAGGCTGACTTGAACAAATAGTTTGTTTCTGTCAGTTTTCCAAGTTTAGACTGAATGTTAGAGTGGTTATGCCTGGAAACATTAAATTCACTTAAGAGGACTTTGGGGATAGGTCAAGTAATGAAGGGAATGTAATTCTTTTGGGAAGAAAAAGGATTTAGACTTAGATTGCTTTATCCACATACTCTTTCTGCTCCCCAGAGCCACCTGGAGGGCCTTATTGAGAAATCCAACTGGCCTTAAGAACATCCCACCCTCTTACTTCCGGGTCTCAACAAAGCGCTGTCCCTATGTCTGCTGAGAACCCTAAACCATGTGCTTCCTTTGCTCTTCCCTTGAATGGCCATGAACAGCCAAGAACAGCAAATGTGTGCAGTCCAACAATGCTCTGTAGGCTCTCATATTCTTACGGGATGAAAAGAAAACTAGCCATTATTCACTTGATCATTTTGTGAAAAATGGAAAGAGAAGAAAGAAGGGCTGGGGAGATGACTCAGGGGGTGAAGTGCTTTCTGTTCATTCATGGAGGCCTGATTCCGGAATTTTAGCGCCCACATAAAAGCTATGTGCCGATTTTCACATCTTTTACTCCATCACTGGGGGTAGCAATCGAGGCAGATGCAGAGACTGACTGGCCAGCTGAAATGATGAGGCTTAGGTAAAGGGGAATACCTTGTTTCAAAACAAAAACAAACAAACAAACCAAAATAGAGGGTGGTAGAGAAAAATATCCAAAGTTAATTTCTGTCTTCCACATGTGTGTACATAAGCAAGTGTATATGCACACACTCCCCACATGTGTGCAGACACACACACACACACACACACACACACACACACACACACCCCAAATGAATTTTTAAAGGATAGGAGCAGAAGCAATCCATTTTCCAAGTGCGAATAACAAGCAACATCTTTGCTCAAGACCACCCAGGGTCGCTTTAGGGTAATGATTGACAGAATACATAGGCAATGGCTTCTTCTTCTTTTTCAAGAAATTCTTGCCAGTTGCAATGCGGAGTGGCACTGTCTTCATATTTGTTCACAGACGTTTTATATTTTGTCTAAATTCCTTCTCAACTCATGAGTGTAAATGCAACTAGGTCTACTTATAACCAGATTTGGACATAAGTATGAATTATGAAGTATTCAGTACAAGGTATAGAAACTAGCCTTGTGTGGCCATACCGTTGCTAATTTCATGAGCAAATTTCTATATCTCTCATGACCAACCTGTATATGTAAATAGGATGGATCATTAACCACTTAGGAACACAAAGAGTTTAAATGCCACCTCTCTAGGAGGTGACGTAATAAAGACTACACTTTAATTTCCAGCCGTGAACTGTGACACTTAGCGAGGAGGTCAAGCACAGAACTTAGAAATGTATGTCATCTGTCGTGATGGTTAATCTCAGTTGTCCTTTGATGGACTTTAGAGCCATGGGCGCAAGTCTCTGGGCACAGCTGTGCAGAATTTTCTGATGAAGGCTAAGTGACATGGAATGTGGCACTTTCTGTATGGGTGCCATCCCATGGACTGGGGTTCCAGACTGAACACGAAGGAGAATGGATGTTACATACGAATGTTCACTTCTCTCTGCCTTGCAATTGTGGAAAGATACTGTGTGACCAGCTGCTTTACTCTCTTATGGCCATGCCTTCCCTGCCATGTTCGACTCTATCCCTGGAATTGTAAGCCCCTCTTTCAGTGACTTCTTTTTGAATGTTTTGTTCCAGTAATCCTAGAAGAGCCTGATGCTCAACTGTTGCTCTCTGGGTGCCGGAAAATCCCCACACCTTCCAGAAGTGGTCCCGCACTTCTGTAGTAATGAGGAGCGGGCTGCGTTCCTGCCGCCCGGCTAGCTTAACCCCAAAATAATCACAGAAACTGTATTCATTTAAATATTGCCAGGCCCATTAGTTCTAGCCTCTTATTGGCTAGCTCTCACATTCAACCCATATCTAATAATCTGTATCGTCACTTGACTGTGGCTTACTGGCATGAGTCTAACCAGCGTCCGTCCGTCTCGGAGAGGAGAGCCATGGGATCTGCCACACTGCCTTCTTCCTCCCAGAATTCTGTTCTGTCTTCCCCGCTTATCTAAGTTCTGCCCTATCAAAAGGCCAAGGCAGTTTCTTTATTCAACCAATGAAAGCAACACATAGAAAGAAGACCCTCCTACTTCAGTGTTGAATTTTAATCATGTGTGCAAGAGTTATTACTTTTATTGCCTTCAGATTTTTTCCCACTGCAATTTGTTATTAGAGAAGAAAATAAAGATATTTCCAAAGGCTCCTCTAATTCCTAGAGGCAGGCTGGGCATGCGGTTGCCTGTCTTCTGCTTCTTCAAAGTATTTGTGCCGTCTTCAATTTCTGGTTTTCTTACTGATTTTCTCTTCTATTGGGTGCAGAGTCAACCACCATTCTTCTCATGGGAAATCACTCATTCAGAGAGACTAGCATGAATCCCTTCTGGGGGTAATGGCTCTTTGACCTGATTATCTTCCATTAGATTTTGTCTTAAATGTTCAAATACTTTAATGTTACTAAACTTAAAATCAGGCTTCTAGCTGCATCAGATTTTGAGGGAAATAATAATAGGAGAGAATAGAGAGGTGAGAAAAATGAACACAAACTACACCAGGTTAAAGGAGCAGAGAGGAGACTCGATAGAATAGTACTGATGGGATTCCCACATAAGATGGAACGAGGGCATGGGACGTATCTCGGGCTTTGATGCTGCAGCGTGGAAGGAGCTGGGGTGCCTGGTGATGAGGTTTACCAGGAAGAAGGTTGAAATTCATGCAGATGAATAATGCAGGTGCAATTTATCAGCAAACTGGAAGGTTACAATTATTCAAATTACAGAATGCCATCAAATCTGTGAAATTCAAACCAGAAAGAGCCATTAATTCCTGGTCTATCCTTCAGCCTTTTAGGGGGTGCTTACCTCTGTGGGAATGAGAAGGCACTTCCACTCTGAAACCAAACAGAGAATACAGTGTGACAGTTCGGTCACACAATGGCCTTGTAATTGTTTTAAAGGACATCTAGACACATGCTTAAAACTGAAGTGCATCCATTTTTAACATATGCTACAATTCTATTTGTTTCTTTCTTCTTATTATTTTATTTTGTTTTTTTGAGACTGGGTTTCTCTGTGTAGCCCTGGATGTCCTGGAACTAGCTCTTGTAGACCAGGCTGGCCTCAAACTCACAGAGATCTGCCTCTCAAATGCTGGGATTAAAGGCAAGCCCCACCACCTCTCGGCTTCTATTTATTTCTTGCATGACGAATTCAGAATTTCAGATAATTGTACTTAATAGAAAATATCTCTTTATTTGTTTGTTTTGTTTTGTTTGTTTGTTTGTTTGTTTTTCCTGATAGGTTTTCTCTGTAGCTTTGGAGTCTATTCTGGAACTAGCTCTTTAAGACCAGTCTGGCTTCAAACTCACAGAGATCTGCCTGCTTCTGCCTCCCGAGTGCTGGGATTAAGGGCACACACCACCTGGCCTTAACAGGAAATATCTTAGAATCACTTCTCTAATTATAGTTTTGAAGGACTAAAGATATTTCATCTGGGAACTGGAGAGATGGTTCAATGAACGAACTCCTTGTCATACAAGCGTGAGGACCCAAGTTTGAATTGCTAGAACTCATGTAAATGATAAAACCCACACTAGTGTATGTATGCGAGCTAGCAGGAAAAACGCCAGAAGTTAGTGAGCTGGCCAGCCTGGAATACTTAGCAGTGAATAGCAGAGTCTCTGTCTCAAACATAGTTAGGATGAAGACCCAAGGACTTTTTTTTTTTTTAACCTAGAACACACGTGTGTAGTGGGCACACTGACACCCCCTTCCTGATAAACACCCACATACACATGCAAAGAGTTTCCTATAAGCACTGCTTTTTTAGTCTGAAAAGTTAGGGTGACTGAAAAGTTACCTTGCTGGCCATGACATAGGTCCTTAACAAGTTATCCTTCACAGTCTAAATGTATACTCTTCCTGAGTTTGACTCTAAGAGTTGTTCCAGTTTTTTCTTGCCCTCCCTCTGCCTTGCGTACACCTGAGACTTGAATAGTTAAAGACAGAGGCTGCCAGTGAGAACCTGCAGCAAGCATCCTTACCGAGAGGGCCCGGGGGATGCAGACTCCCCTGAGCTGAGAAAGGAAGGAGGTATGCACAGACAAAGGGTCACTACTCTCCCTTTTGAGATGATTCTCAACGACAGTGAGTTCACTGGAACTGTTTTCTCTGCCCCACTACTGTTGCCTTTAAATATTCAAGGATACTGAACCAATGGCAAATTTTGTTGCGAAAGAGACACCAAGCTAAGAGGATGTGTTGCCTGGGAAATGCACTGTCATGCACAGGAGGCATGGTCTTCTGAGGTGAGTTGTAGATCTTTCTGTGCCTGTGTTTCTTCATCTGTAAAATGGATCCAACCATGCTTTGAAGCTGTGTTGTGTGTCTTCTTTATGACCTGGCCCTCTTAATCTTCAGTACTCTTAGTAAGAATAATTACCTGCCTACTATTTCCCTTTCAGAACACAAAACTGATACTTAAACATCATAATATTGCCCAGTGTTAAACAAGAGACAAGGACAGTATTTGAAATAAAATTCTGGAGCTGCTGGCCTCAATGGCTGGTATGATAATTAGCGACCACCTTATAGAGTTTCTTCCAAAGTGGATTCATATGACGCGTATAAACACGTAGCACAAATACTTGAAAAACAGATTCTAGCTTTGGCACCTGGATACAATAACAGTAATGGCAAAAACTTTCAAAGCATTCTTTTTGTTCGTTTGTTTGTTTTTTGTTTTTCTGAGACAGGGGTTCTCTGCATAATAGAACTGGCTGTCCTGGAACTAGCTCATAAACCAGGCTGGCCTTGAACTCATGGAGATCCAGCTGTCTCTGCCTCCCACGCGCTGGGATTAAAGGCATGCACTACTACCACCCGGCTACTTTTATTAAACCTTTTCCAAAATCTTTCTCCTCTTCCTTCAGTACTAATGAGTCAGGAGTAAGATCCATCTAACAAATATCTATCCATGTAATCAAACCTTTCTTATTGTTCCCTTGTTGTTTCATGAATGAATATGTTGTGTCTAGGATTTTGACTGCTTTAGGCAGTCTGAGAGAGTCAATGAGAAAGTATGGCCTGGACTAGAAGCCAGTGTGGATTCTTACTTCTTCTATTGGACTTCGGGGGAAAAGAAAGTTCAGATGTTCATTTTTCTCAAGGAGGGAAAATATTCATTTTTCTTCACCTTTGTCAACACTGGAATAAAACTCAAGTCAAAGCAAAAATAAGTAAGACTTTTTAAATACCAAGGTGATACAGAAAAAAATGAACACGGCGTTAGCCAGCATGAAGCTGTCTTCCTGTCCTTGTCAGTTGTTACATTTTCCCGTGTTTTATTTCCTAGCCTCTACATTGAAAGGAAGATATAGCCATGTGTTATTTTGTATGAATAAATTATGGACATTTTTCTTGGGATTATTTGTTTTATCTTACTCATATGTAGACCAAAATTTCAGAAGAAATGCGGGTACAATATTTTTCATTTTTATTTTTTATTTATTTTATTGAGCTCTACATTTTTCAGAGCTCCCCTCCTTGTCTCTCCCCTCCCCTTCAACCCTCTCCCAAGGTCCCCATGCAGGTACATTTTTAAAGTGTTGTGGGGGGGTATGTATGTATGTATGTATGTATGTATGTATGTATCATCAATACATCTCTCTATCTGCCATCTATATATCATCTATCTTTATTTATTTGTCTATGTGTCTGCCTATCTCTCTATCTGTCTATCTATCTATCTATCTATCTATCTATCTATCTATCTATATCTTTGTATCTATTTATCACTATCCATGTGTAGGTGTGTGCCATTGAGTGGAGGTAGCAGGTAGGTCAAGATGCATCCGATCCTACAGGAGCTGGAATGACAGGTGGTTGTGGGTTGCCTGATATGGGTGCTAGGAGCCAAACTCAGTTTTTGTGCTTTTAACTGCTGAGCCATCTCCACAACTCTCCACATGGGCTCTCAATGGTGTTCTGAGCTGATTAACTCATACGTTAGGTAGTTGATTTTTTTTTTAAAAAAAATTTTAGTGTTTCTGGGGCTGAAATCTTGAACCTAAAGTATACTAGGCATGTTCTAAATCACTAAACTTCCTCTCATTTCTGGTTAATTAGTTTTAAGACTGTTTGTCTTGGGATTTCTGCAGAACATTTGAAGCAGAGATTTGAACGCAGGAAGCCAGCATGAAGTGCTGTCAGGTTCAATACCTGCACACAAGAGAAGAATGCATTGGGTGGAGATCTCCCATCAGATTCAGTAAATATCTCAGTTGACCCTTTGGGCAATTCAAGTATGGGATGGGTTTTCTTAGTTGCTTCAAGTTGGAGAGCAAGAACGGAGTCTTTACATTTATACATCATTCAGCCATCATTTTAAGACGCCTAGGAGTTTGGCAGAACTTAAGCAAAACTGGCTTTCTTGAGACTAAAGTGATTCCAATAGTGATTGATTGCTTAAAGTTGGAGTTACATCCCTTGGTGATAGTATGACAGCACCCACCAAGGATGGACCTACTGAATCCGATCCTTTAAGAGTGTCATCTATACCCTCCTGAAAAGTGGTCAAGCAGACACAGGCAACTCATTTTCTCATGAGTACCTCTGCTCAAGTTTGAGGAAATAGCTCATGTTATATTATGTACATGCTGACATGTACTTAAATCACGCTGCAATTTTGTTGGCTCTTGAATAGAGATTATGAAGAAATTCTGCCAAAGAACTCAAACTGGTGTCTGGAGAAAATTGAGACATGTATATAATCCATGGGATTTATGAATAAGTAGCTATGCTAAATGCAGAACTCATGTAGCCAATGGCTCCCACAACCATCTTTGCTAACTACAGCCACAGTTACTGCAGTTTGGGGTAAGAATAATAGTCAACCTATGTCAAATATTTACTCTGCATTGAACATTGTTCTAAGAGCATTGCCGAAGTTCACTACTTTTACACTACAATAACATTGTAGAAGGAGACTTACAAGTTCAATTTTATAATGTATGTGAGAAAATTCTCAGTGGTGTTCAAAGGCACACCAAAGTCTTATGGGTGGGAGATCATGAAAACTGAGGCAGTCTCCTTCTCACAGGAGGAAGGACAATTAAGTTGTTACAACTATCTATCTATCTATCTATCTATCTATCTATCTATCTATCTATCTATCTATCTATCT
>LOEQ01000500.1:286819-296820 GCA_001685075.1 Bramus lutescens
CTATCTATCTATCTATCTATCTATCTATCTATCTATCTATCATCTATCTGCCTACCTATCTATATCTCTGTGTGCTTATGTATACATAGATGAGCTCCTGCATGTGGAGGTGAGAGAACAAACTTGAATGTCTCTCCTAGATTCCCACACTGGGATAGTTTATCTTACTTTTATGTAAGCTAGGCTAGCTGGCCTGGGAAGATCTGGTAGTTCTTCAGTCTCTGCCTGCCATTGCTAGGATTACAGATGTCTGTTCAACTGTATCCTGCCTCTACATGGGTTCTGGGATCCAAGCCCAAGTCATCAGATGTACATAGTAGGTGCTTTACTCACTGAGCCAGCTCCTCAGTCCTGCCTTTTATTTTTGTGAGACCATTTCTTTGAATCTCTGCTACATGAAGTAGTTACCTTGGGTTTCCTAACAAAGTATGCTGAACTGTTAGGTCTTGATATAGCAGAAGTTTATTTCCCATGGTCCTGGAGGCCCCAAGTCTGAAATCATGGTATCAGAAAGATAAAGGCTTCTGTGTAGACAAATACTTCATGTTCTCAATCTAATGTGGGTCCTAGAATCTAATCTTCAGAATTGCATGCTTTACTTAGAGAGCCTGGGGAATCCAGAAAAGTAGAAAGGGACCATTGGTAGGAACAAGAAATAAAGGTCTTAAGAGATGGGAAAATAGTGATGCACCAGGGATATGAAGTGAATGGAGAAGAGAAAAATGGGAAGGAAGGTTGATGTGGGGAGAGGAACAGGAGGGGAAAATAAAGAAGGCTTAGGGAGAAGTGATGAATAATTTAGCAGATATTTGAAGAAGCCATTTGGAAATACACTATTTTATATGCTTCATTTATAGAGCTATTATTTTCACATAAAAGAGCCTAACTGGAGTGAGTTTGCACATATAAAATAATGCTCCTTTCAGAAGTTACAGGTTGCCAAATAAGAAGTCCTGTGCCAGGTGTGGGTTGCATCCTCTCTCACTGTTGGTCAGGGATGGCTCAATGACCCCTTACATAATACACAGTCTTGACACCGCTCTTGATGTCCCACCTGAACTTTATGTTAAAGTCTCCTGCTGAAGACCTCCCACCATTCTGTGGGCACAGGGCATGGAGGAATCAAGATGATACCGACCAGGAAGCTTCATCCTGGCTGGGCACTTTTTATAGTACTGGAAGCTGATATGTAGGATAGGGGAGAGAAGTCACCAGCAGTCTTACCCAGCTGCGAACCCATGAGCTACAACAGCAATAAGCTACAACCCGTGAGCCTGACACAGCAAGATATGCCCATATAACATGGCACAAATATTGGGAGGATATTCAGCTTATTTCTGACTGGATTTAAGGCACACTCCATACAGGGAAACGCATGCCTGATACTGTAAATTTAGACAAGAATCTACGACTTAATAGGCATTATGAGTGAACCTACTATTACAACCATGCTAAGTGGCATGATATTTAATTGATCTATAAATATGTTGTCTCTAAAGAGATTATTTATCTCCAGATTCATAAGGGAAGTGTCTTTGTGCCGTGGATAGTGGTCAATACAGAAATTCACAACTGGTCAAAGTATAGAAACTAAGTGTCTACATAGTGCTCAGCCCCCAAATGGGACATTTACAACACACCTTTGTCCCAAGGCTTAGGGACCATTATTGAAGAGGAGGAAGCATGAAGATGTCAAGAGTCAGAGGTCAGAGAGGACCATAAACAGTGTCTTTGGAGCATGGCAAGGCCGTTGGCGCGCATGAACTCACCGCCACTGTGGTTGCCTGCAGAAGACTAAGCCAGTCAGCATTCCAGTGTGTAAGCAGAATAGGGCTCAGGAGCCTCTACTTCCAGCTGAAGAGTTATAGATAGTTGGTCACTTCTGGGGGAAGGAGATTCAGTTTTCTTTAAGAGTTGACTTGATAAATTGACTAGATCAGGCCCTGCACTCCTGAGTGTGTGGATAGCACAAATTGGACTCACTTGACAATAAAAAGGAAAGGACATGAAGTTGAGAGGGTAAGTGGGGGGAGTGGAAGAGGAGACATATCTGGGAGGAGCAAGGGGAAGAAATTCAGTTGACTCTGATCAAAATATATTGACTGCATGTATGAAATTCTCAATAAATTAATAAAATATTTTAGAATTTTAAAAAGACCTTTGTGGGAATTTATGCATTCCATGAATGTTCTTAACTTTTGCTGCTGCTGGCAGTTAGACAGATTGGCCCCTTTCTTCACTTACATGGTATGTTCCTTGTGTGTCTGCCCACATAGCTCCTCTTTTATAAGGGAATGGACATCCTGAATTAAGAATATTTCAACACAATGTGGTTCTATCTTCAGATGAATATGTAGACTCCATTTTGTAGGAATTGGGATAAGTATTACATATATTTTAGGTAATATAATATAACCATCAGTATATAAATAAATGTCAAAAAGTCTAGTTTTGGGAAAAACATTAATTTGTGGATATTTATTATATACCTATGATGCCATTACTTTTGGGATCTGTGGAAACAGCAATGATTAGAATGGAGCTTCTGTTCTCAAAGTTCATCAAGTGAGATGAGGTAGAAAATAAAAACATTGCTAATAAAAAAAGAACATCTTCCCAAGCCCTACTAAAAAGTAGGGGGATGTGAAGAGGTGTGATTGGATGAAGCCGGAAAACTTTATCCCGGGATTTAAGGGAGATATCGCTGATGGCAACATCTAAACTAACAACTGAGTATCTGGAAGGAGGCTAGGCCCTAATGATCTGGGAATAGAGATTGAAGGCAGGATACTCAAAGACACAGAAAATGCGAATATGCTGTGGAGTGATCTTGTACACTGTGAAGATGTGTCACTCTGGTTGGTGTATTAAAGAGCTGAATAGCCAATAGCTGGGCAGAATTTCCAGGCACAGAGGATGCTGGGAAGAAGGGCAGAGAGGCCAGTAGTCACCAGCAGATGCAGAGGGAAGAGACATACAGGAGGAGTCACATGGCAACTTGTGGGTGAATAGAAATGGGTTAAGTTTTAAGAGCTAGTTAGAAACAAGCTTAAGCTATTTTTTGAGCTTTCATAATTAAATATAAAACTCTGTGTCACTTTTTGTGAGCTGGCAGCCCAAAAAGAAAAGTCTGCCTACAGGAATACATTTAAAATGATTCCCCCCTTCAAAAAAAGAATAAAGGTTATTTTTTCCTAAAGAGTTTTAACTAAGGGGAAAATAAGATTGCTAGATCAGTTAGTACATGACTTAAACTTTATCATTAGTCTACTTAGGAGTGTACTAAAGAGGATGATTTGGATACAAGTTTTAGAGTCCACCTCCCTGTGGTTGTTCTCCTTGGGATGAGTGTCAGAGCCTAGTGGAAGAATTAAGACACACAGTGGTGGTCACATAGACAACTACTGCATGATGGGTAAGACAACTGAGTAGGGCTGCAGTGGTGAACAGTGTGGTAAGTTGGCAGAAATATAGAGGAGGGAATGTTCTTCTGAATTAGATACCGGACTTGTATTAAGAAGAGAATCAAACTTATGCCCATCAGAGAACCTTAAGTGTCTTTCAGTCATTTTAGATTCCTCTGTTGAAAGCTCTCTGTTTAGGTCTGTACCCCATTTTTTATTGGATTATTTGTTCTTTTAATGTAAATTTTCTTGAGGTTTTTTTTTTTTGGTATATTTTGGAGATCAGACCTCTTCCTGATGTGGGGTTGGTGAAGATTTTTCCCATTTTGTGGACTGCTGTTTTGTCCTGTTAACCATATTCTTTTGCTTTACAGAAGCCTCTCAATTTAAAGAGGTCTCATTTATTGTTGCTCTCAGTGTCTGTGTGAGGTTATATTTAGGAAGTGGTCTCCTGTGTCAATGCAGTCAAGTGTACTTCCCACTTCCTCTTCTATGAAGTTCAGTGTGGTTGGTTTTATGTTGAGGTCTTTGATCCATTTGGACTTGAGTTATGTGCATGGATATAGAGATGGATCTATTTTCATTCATCTACATGTTGATATCCAGTTATACCAGAACCATTTATTGAATATACCTTGTTTTTTCCATTTCATATTTTTAGCTTCTTTGTCAAAAATCAGGTGTTCTTAGTTGTGTAAATTGATATCTGGGTCTTTGATTCAATTCCAATGGTCATTCTGTCTGAATTTTTTTGCCAGTACCAGGCTGTTTTCATTACTGTAGCTCTGTAGTAGAGTTTGAATTCAGGAATTGTGATGGCTCCAGAAGTTTCTTTGTTGTACAGGATCGATTTGGCTATCCTGGGTTTTTGCTTTTCCATATGAAGTTGAGTATTATTCTTTTGAGGTCTGTGAAGAATTTTGATGGGATGTTGGTGGGCATTGCATTGAATCTGTAGATTGCTTTTGGTAAGATTGCCATTTTTACTGTGTTAATTCTACCTACCCAAAAGCATGGGATATCTTTTCATTTTCTGGTATCTTCCTCAATTTCTTTTTTCAAAGACTTAAAGTTCTTGTCATGCAGATTTTTCACTTGTTTGATTAGAGTTACCCCAAGATATTTTATATTATTTGTGGCTATTATGAAGGATGATATTTCTTTTTCAGCTCATTTATCATCTATATAAAGGAAGACTACTGATTTTTTTGAGTTAATCTTGCATCCTGATACATTACTGAAGATGTTTATGAGTTGTAAGAGTTCTCTGGTAAAATTTTGGGGGTTACTTATAAATACTATAACAAGAAAATAGAGTTTAATGTCTTCTTTTCTGATTTATATCCTCTTGATCTCCTTTGGTTGTCTTATTGCTCTAGCTAAAACTTCAAGTACTGTGTTGAATAGATATGGAGAGAGTGGGCAGTCTTGTCTTGTTCCTGATTTCACTGAGATTGCTTCGAGTTTCTCTGCTTTGAATTTCTCTCCATTTAATTTGATGTTGGCTGTTGGCTTTCTGTATATTGCCTTTATTATGTTTAGACATGTGATGAACACTAATTTTTGATAGGGAATCAAATATCACTATTCATTTGCCTCTATAAGATTGTGAAATAAAACTTTAAATCCTTGTTTTAAAATTTAAGTGTGCTTTTCTGTAAACATAAAACTTCTAAGTAATGCATTCAGCATAAACATTGGTGAAGCCAAGCTGTAAAGAAAGGACTTAGTGAAAAAAAGATAAAATTTGGCAAGAGTTAATTAGTTATAGTAGGATAAACAGAGATTAGTTCCTTGAATTGAGTCCCAAATAAATATACCATTCATATCAATCTACCATCTATCTTCTACTATCTATAGTCTACTTCTCTATCTCTAGTATAATCTCAGAATTAATTTGTACAACCCGATGTGTACCATTTTAGAGCACAAACTGTCCAGAGACATTCTCAAGAGCAAATGGTGTTTGAAAGCACTCGTCAGTTTTATATATAGACACTTAGTCCTTATTTGGGTGAAAAATAGCATGTTTAGGATCTTAGGTCTTAAGCCCTTATCTAACTATACAAAGCCATTGTGCTTTCATTGGCAAGGACAAAAGTAACATTCTTGATAGAATTTTCTTGTAGGTTTATTGAAAAAGGATATTAATACTTAACAGTTTTCCTTTTCAAGGACTAAACTCATCTTTAAAATTTCTGCTTTCAGTTTCAATTTCATAAACTCTATTGTCAATTTTTATCAGATAGCCCCAAAATCATGTAATTTAATACATATAATAGTCATTATATGAACTTTAACAGATTATTTTTTATATCCTTACAAATATATCAGCAATTAAAGAAAAAAGATCAGAGGTCATAAATTTAACCAAGCAAGAAAGAGGTAGAGAAGGGTACATGGGAGGGACTGAAGAGAAGAAGGGGAAAAAGAAAATGAGATAATTATATTTTAATTTTTAAAAATTAATTAATTTTAAGGATAGTGTCACTTATCAGACACTAAACTCTGCTGCTCTGGGAGTTTTGGGACATCATACAGCAACTACTTAATTGAAGGAAGAACTTCCTAGCCTCAAATAATTGGTTCTCACAGTCCAGAGCAATCCAGACTGAAGTCTAGAAATACACTATATGTGTCATAGTTCTTAGTGAGCACAGCAGGATGAAAGCCATATGTGATATGAGAAAACATGACAGTCTACTCTGAGACATCACCGAGACTGAGAGGGAAAGAATTTCCATAATGGCATGCATTTAAATTTAAATTTTAGAATGTTTTTATGAACACTCAAGACTACAGTTAAACATCAGATTTCTGGAGTGTTAGAACAGGCTATAACCAATTAAAATAACTACTTTCTTAAGAGCAATGGTTTGATATTGGCTTTTGGCCTTATCATATAGTAAAAGGGATCAACATCAGTGAGAAACAATACCACAAATATCAGATGTTCATCTTTTCCCTGCCTGTTGACTTCCCATGTGATATGGCCTTATGATGCTAGGTTAGAGCAGCAAGCCTTAGCTCCTAGTAGATCATGAGAACCCCAGTGTTAACAGTAAACCATGATGCACTGTGTGGCTTTCAGTATGTCCTTCTATAGGCTAAGGGAATCAAACGTCTTTTTGACTTAGCCTATTTTGAAATTACAATGGGTTTTTCAGAATCTCCTCATCACGGAGAAGTATTTGAGTGGACACTGAAACATACCAAATGCAAGCATCACCTGCCTTGTCCATCTGATGAATAGTGAAGACTACTACAAACTGTGGGAATGACAGAATGGAAGCAGGCAGGAGGTTGTTCCAAACTGATAACCAAATAATGGTGAATTCCATTAAAAATAAGTAAGTCACTCCGGTCTTCTCCTCATCTGCTTTCCCAATAAACAAGCTCCTAGGCATGACGTAATGTCTAATCTATTTCTGAAAGGAATAGTATTGAAATATTTTGATAGAAGCAGGTGACCACAGAGCAAAATGCTCATGATTCATTAGTCATCTGGTAAATCCCTGAAGAAATGTGGATATGTGCTGCTGCCTTCTCTCATGAAACTCAATAGATGAGAGTAATTGTCTATGAAACAAAACATCAGTGCTATACACATGAATTTCATATTCATGGAAATGGATGGAGAAAACCACAATGCTTTTTGTGTAAGTATATGTACTAGAGAACATGTCTATATACATTATTATATATAATGACCATGTATAATAGCATTATTTGGGAGAAACTATAGCAATCGTCCCCAATTAAAATTTTTCTAGCATGATTCACTTTCAAATAATATAATACTCCCTAGTTCTGGGAAATATTGTAAATCATAATTAGACAAAAGTCCAATCCTTGTAACTGTATCACAGATCAATTTATCGTATTTTGCATATGTTATCCATTTCCTTTGTATAGATATTGAATTTTGCTTCGAATTACTCACTACAAATAAATTATTGAGGGACACATAGGGCATCCTGCTGTGTTCTGGTGTTGGAGGGCATTACACATCACTCTTTCCTCCTTGTGTCATCATCTGTACTAGTTCTAATGCTTACGTAGATCAGCACTTCCTTGCTTATGCCTTAGAACACTAACAAAAGATAACACATGTGAAGAGACCTATTCTGGCATGAGAGTACTCAGGGGAGAAAAAAAGCATTTTTTTTTTAAATTCAGAGTTCCTCAAAGAAGAAATGATATATCTTTTTCCTGTGAATTTAGTAAAAATGGTTGTACTACAGTCTTGGGTATCAAACCAAGGGCTTGGCTAATACCAAGCTGGCACTCTACCAGTGAGCTACATCCCTGACCCCAAGAATTCTTTTTTTGTAAGTTGAGCTCTATATTTTTCTCTGTTCCCCTCCCTGCCTCTCCCCTCCCCTTCAATCCTCTCCCATGGTCCGCATGCTCCTAATTTACTCGGGAGATCTTGTCTTTTTCTACTTCACATGTAGATTTGATCCATGTATGTCTCTCTTAGGGTCCTCATTGTTGTCCAGGTTCTCTGGGATTATGATTTATTCAGCTGGTTTTCTTTACTTTATGTTTAAAAACTACTTATGAGTGAGGACATGTGATAATTGTCTTTCTGGGTCTGGGTTACTTCATTCAATATGATGTTTTCTAGCTCCATCCATTTGCCTGCAAATTCCAAGATGTTATTTTTTCTTCTGTGTAGTACTCCATTGTGTAAATGTACACTTTCCTTATCCATTCTTCAATTGGGCATCTGGGTTGTTTTCAGGTTCTGGCTATGACAAACAATGCTGCTATAAACAAAATTGAGCACATGTCCTACATGTCCTATATGTCCTGTGGCACGATTGAGCATCCTTTGGATATATACTCAAAAGTGGTAATTGTTGGGTCTTGAGGAAGATTGTTTCCTAATTTTCTGCTAAATCATCATACTGATATCTAAAGGGATTGTATTAGCTTACACTCCCACCAGCAATGTGTTCCCTTTACCCCAAAAACTTCTCCAGCATAAGTTGTCATCAGCATAAGTTATTTTTGATCTTGGCCATTCTTACTTATGATGGAATCTCAGAGTTGTTTTAATTTGCATTTCTTTGATGGCTAAGGATGCTGAGCATTTTTTAAGTGTCTTTCAGCCATTTTATATTCCTCTTTTGAGAGTTCTCTGTTTAGCTCTGTACTCCATTTTTTATTGGATTATTTGTTCTTTTGATGACCAATTTCTTGAATTCTTTGTATATTTTGCTTTTTTTCAAGCAAAAATATGCTTGAGTTAAGCATACAAAATCTGTATTAAATAGAGTTAATCCATCTTTTTACCACAAGAACACGGTGGCTACTGTTCAATGCCTCCTAGAGAAAATCATCAGACAGTTACTACATCAAGGAAGTGGATCAGTATTGACAGTAAAACTGTCCCATTAGCCATTTTGCTACATTTAACAATGTGCCACACCCTGTTTCCACTTCCATAATGAAATAATAATGATGTAATTCATTAATTAAGCACTACTAAGTTTACTGAATAGACACAGTTTAGAGAAAATGGATGGAAATCCCAGAAGAAAGGAAGAAGAAAAGGAATAATTAAAAATCATATTGACAAAAACACAAGAACAAAGAAAGGACATAAAGAAGGGAGGAAAAAAGAAAAAAGGTTTAAAAGGAGGATTTACTATGAATCTTTTGAAGACTTACTAGATATTTCTTTAGTATGTCATTCTTCAGTTGTTGGCTGCATTGATCTTCTTTGGGATGTTTTATAGATATCAAAACACTGCTAGCTTTAGTCAATTAAATGAAATAATTAGACTTAATATTTGACATCATGAGGCAAAAATAAGCAAAATGTTATTATAGTTTAATTTTGCTCTATTAAGTTCTCTTAGTAACAATGGCATATGACCTTGACCCCATTAACATGAAGAGTTAAGATAGGTCTCCTACAAGTTCAGGTGAAGGTGACTAGTTAGAGCATTAAGTAGTCATTTGTTTCTTATTTACCTTATGTTGGTTAAACAAACTCAAAATTCATATTTACTGTGAATAATTTTGGTATCATGAAGGCATTTAAAAAGGAGTCTTGTTGGAATCCATCTTCATGTGGTATTTGGTGTCTAAGAAGACTTAAAATTAGTCTGGAGGAGGTGGAGGGCAAACCACAATTATACATTGGTAGTGGGAATGTAAATTAGTTAAATCACTATAGAAATCAGTATGGGAACTCCTAGCAAATACGAAAGCAGAATTGCATAGCACCCAATTTTACTACCCCTAGAATATACATGATTGCTGGTCTGTACACTACACAGATGGTGGCACATCTATGCTTATTATAGCCATATTCACAATAGTTGTTACAAACTCATTCTAAATGCCCATCAATGGCTGAATGTGTCAAAAAATGTATAGTATATGAATAGTTGAGTTTTATTTGGCCACAACAAAGAACAAAATTAGGTCATTTGGAGGAAAGGAGGAAAGTGAGTGGAGATGGGGATCATCATATTATGCAAAATAGATCAAATTCAGAGAGACAAAGAGCAAGTTTACGCACACATGTAAACCTAGCTATATCTCTATCATCTCTCTCTCTATCTTTCTTTCTTTCTTTCT
>LOEQ01000500.1:300328-318956 GCA_001685075.1 Bramus lutescens
CCCACTGCCTGCTGCAGCCACTTGGGACCTGCAGCATTTTACTTTTTCCATTATACTACTTACCTAAGGGTGAGACTGCAACCAGTAGGCTGGGTTCTTTTACATCAATCAACAATTAAGATAACTCCTCAAAGAAAGGATCACAGTCCACCCCCTCTGCTGAGACTCCTTCCCAGATGACTCATGGTTGCATAGAGTTGACAATAAAAACTGACCCAGATAGAATTCTTTCTTCTAGCACTTGGATACCAGATACTCCCTGAACCGTAGAGTTTAGACATTTTCTAGAGATTTGCTAGGTAGAAAAAAAAAAGATTACATCATTGTCTATGGGTGATTAAGAAAATTATCATCTGCTTTCCCTTTCACAGAGGTGAAGGGCAGAGTGTGCTGAAAGTTTCAGCAACAGATTACATTGTTGGCTTCCTGGCAACCAGCTCCCAATTTTTAGGAACTTCCAAAAGGTTTCTGAATTACATAAGCTCAAGCTGAAATGAGCTTGTTATGCACAACTAAAGATACCCATTTCACCTCCTTAACTCTGAAGCTATTTTGGGAACAGTAATCCCAGGACAAAGATAATGAAGGACACTCTCATGGCTCTGCAAGGATTACTTGGAAAGTGATGGGAATCGTAAGAGCTCTGGCCTGGAACCAGGGACAAAGACCAATATATATATATATATGTCTTATTATTTTGTAGTGTCTTCATGATTTTTCAAATAAATTTTTGAAGTTGCACAGGGTAGGTATCAGCAACATTCTGCTATCTCAGAACTATTTCTTTAAAAGCTCTTAGGTTAGGTTATTTCTCTGCAGCAATAACTTAGATTGAATATTTGTTAAACACTTATTCTGTACCTACTTTTGGAAGCTGAAAGTCCAAGAAGGTAGATGCATTTGACAAGGGCCTTCCCTTGTTCCCTAACAAGGAAGAAAAATGAAAGAGAAGGTGGGCACAAGTCCCAGAGAAGCAATAGGAAGGGCAGATCACCTCCATAACAAGAGATTTTCTAGCACCTTACCAAGTCCAAAGACAGACATTACTCTTGGTCAAGGAATCCTCAACTTTTAAAAGTCCTACTTCTCAATATCACAATGACTGTCAGATTTCAACACGAACTTCCAGGAGTACGTACTTGCTCAAGCTACTGCATATCTCGTATATGTTGGCCAAATCTAAGACATAAGTGGATTTGCTTTGGTTGAAGGCTGGGGAATGGACCTAGAGTACTGACCCATGCCCCTGTCATTGCGTCCTGGAGTATATTTCAGGGTCCCTAGGTTCTACAGATCACTGCTTAAACATTCTTGTGTTAGTTGATTTCTTTTCATATGCTCAAAGTCATGGGAGACTGTGGTTATGGGCGTCGGCACACTTTCACACTTATTAATGAGGGTGGTGAGCAGTTTTTCAGTACCCTAGTTCATGATGTCTGCTTATCCCCTTCCACATTCCTTTCTCATGGAGAAACAGATTCCATTTCCACCTGCGCCATTTCTTGGTTTTGCCGAACATCTAAGTTTGGAACAACAAGGAATGAGAAAAATAGATGCCAGAGCCAGAACTGATTTGCTCTTCTCAGTCACATGACTCACTGCCTTCTAGGCACTCCTACCCTGCCCTTCAGACATCTCCTGGGAACAAGCTGGTGACAGGCAGCACGTGTTGTCACTATCACAGCTTGGTTATCTGGATGTGACAAAGATAAATGGAGTGTGGTACACTTACATTTTGTTCCCACTTCAGTCATGACCCAACGGCAGGGTCTGGGGTGCATCACTGGACATATTGCTTCTTGTGACAGTCGATGGATACGTGGAGACTCAGGAAG
The DNA here is from genome assembly GCA_001685075.1 of Bramus lutescens. NCBI lineage: Eukaryota > Metazoa > Chordata > Mammalia > Rodentia > Cricetidae > Bramus > Bramus lutescens. The sequence goes on from LOEQ01000500.1 coordinate 302,164, forward strand.
CCCGGAATCTGCAGGTTCACACAGTGGTGACAGGGATAGGTAGGAAACTCCTCTGTAATGTCAGGCATACAAATGATATCTATGCATTATGGCTACGATTAAAGNAGCACCAGCCGCCACAGCACTAACACAATTTGTTCTCTGTGACTAGTCTCTTCAGAAGCAATTATAATATATAACGATAATAATGATAAGGATAATAAGGCCTTTTCTAGGTGTGAGGAATCTACTTCTATGTTTCTACCAAAGGAGCCTTGGTGTCTCTCTAGAGATAAAGCCTGGGACTTAGTGGCTGATGTTGTTACACCCAATCTCATGGGGTTTCCATGTGAGGGGAAGACATGACACAACACTATGACATTCTTAGAGACAGAACACTCATTCCTGAGATGATAGCATTTCTTGTCAGTGAAGACAGGAATGCTTCCCTAGCTGCTGGCCTAATGATTAGTTAACATCAGGCTCCAGAAGGCAGACATTTTCATGGTACATTAATATTTTCTTGCCTTTGCTGCTACTGACAGGAACTACATAATTGGCCTTGCCTCACTCATGAAGCTTTTTGTTTACAACATTTTTCACTTCAATAATATGATGTGTGATTGATAATGACCATTATGACCATATTTAGGTTTTAGAGGACGCTCATCTCATTGCTGGTCATCCATGATGCAGAATCTGTCAGTTTTCTATAGAAAAATAGGATGGCACCTTCTGAATGAAGCAAAACCCAGAAGAAATAATAGTAAGTAATGTTAACTGCTGCAGTGGAATTGGGATCCTATAGTTGATGGGCTATTTGTTTTGTGACGTTCCCAAGGGTTATTTTATTGAGAGTTTTGCCCTTAAGTGGTCCAATTGTGTCAGTGGATGGGGGCCTTTTCAATTTGCATAATTTCCTCAAGGGACCTCAGCTGCTAATTTGGTGATTAATTATCCGTATTACACATTGTTTATTTGACCATGCCTGGATTAATTTCTTTTTTCCCAGCAAATCACATTTAGATATGAATTTGCATATCTTGATTACATTTTAATGTCCTGGCTATCATTGTCTCTTCCCTGGATGCCACATGAACTCATATAAGAGTGATCAAGTAGAGAATGATGGAATGTCTTAAATGACATCCCACATCAGTGGACAGAAAATGTGCATGACTTATTTTTAATGAAGAATGTGTTCTTTAATAATCAAGTGAATTACAATATTTGATGTACAATGTATTTTGTGCTTCTACTATTTCCATTTTATTATTTCCAACCAATGTTAAGGTCTTAACTAGTTTAATATTACTATCAATTTAAATATATCTGCATACACATATGCATACATCATTATGACTAAAATTTCATTTTATTTATCCACAGTATGGCATTCTGTTATCAAATTCTATCAAACTTTGCAACCATTTCAGGCTTGAGAATGATTAGAATTCCGGTTGCCCTGTACTAGAAGCTCCTTAGAGTCATAGAGAGGGTCTCAAGTTATTTTTATTCATTTCTCAGCAATGAATCCTTGCTGTTGTCATTTTACATAGACAAATCATAATATGCCTAGGTATACTTTGTTGAGTATTATCTCAGTTTCAGATCGTATGTACTCATCTTAATCCATTATTAAACTATCTTCTGAGAAAAATGCTATTTTGCTTGTCTTAAAAAGAGATGCTACATTTTAGAGTTGGACAGAAAAGAATTTGTGATAAAGTAACCAGGCAGTCAAGGCATCCAAATTAGTATCCCTGAGAAGCAAGCCTGTGTTGCTCCCCAGCTGTATGGATGCGGAATACCAATGAGAAACGACCTTAACTAGCAACAAAGAGATGCGCTTACCCACTTTCTTTACAGGTAAAACAGAAGAAAAAAGTGCCTTCTTGGATTATTACAAGACAAAAATACCACTATGTGAACATGTTTTGAAATTTCTAAAGTCTACATAAAACTAAAGGCAAAACAGAAAAATGCAGGCAGCAACTATACCAAACGGATTAGACGTGTGCTTGCCGGTAGAGCTTTTGAGTTGATACACTCTAATTGGATCTTGTCTCGACTTTGCCTAAGGATATGTGAGAGGTTAGCTTCACTCCTTTGAGCCCAGGGCTGTGTTAATGTTCTCAGTTAAATGAGGAGAGTTTTGTGTAAACTAGACCGAAACGGACGTGAAAGCACCGGACGCATGGGGCAGAATGTCACCAAATACTTCCTTTCCTCCATTTCCTTCCATCCCTCCCCCCTTCTTTTCTCCTTCTATCTACCCTCCTTTTACCCCTCCCTCCTCTCCTCCACCCTCCTCCCTCTTTTATCTCTACTCTCTTACTTTAACTCCATTCTCCCACCTCTTTACGAAAGCTATGGCTATAAATCGCAGCACATCTCTCATGATCCATAGTCTCTTACTTAGTATTTGTCCACAGGATATATTAGATGACTCTGAACAGAAGTTTGTGTTCTTTCTTTGGTTACTGGTCTCAGGCTACACCTTGTTAGTCAGTCTCTCCAGTTTTCCCAACATTACATAAAGATTTCATCCTCCTGGGGGCTGGAAAGATGGCTCAGAGAGGTTAAGAGCATTGCCTGCTCTTCCAGAGGTCCTGAGTTCAATTCCCAGCAACCACCTGGTGGCTCACAACCATCTGTAATGAGGTCTGGCGCCCTCTTCTGGCATGGAGGTGTACATGCAGGAGGCACATTGTATACATAAGATTTCATCCTCCTGGTAGACTTCAGACTTCTTTGCATCAACTCTCTGGGTCCCTGCTCTCTGATGTCCAGGACCAACTAGCATAGCTTGAAGGAATTAAGAGTATGTTTTATTGTCTACATTTATCCATTACTTTTTAACTTCACTGAACTCTCTCATAATTACTAAATACTTTTATTTTGAAATGCCTCCTCCCACCGAGCTGCAAAAATCCCATGTTACTTTCTAATGATCTTCCAATGTATGTTGTTCCAGGAGGTGTCTGTGTGTACTTTTGGATTGTTCATCCTAGAGACCAGTCAGTATGTGCTAATGAAACTTTGCCTTCCCCCAGCTTCTATTTGTTTACTTAACAAATATTTATTGGAGGAATTCTATGGGTTTGACATATTGTGAGCACAGTGACTTCAGCAGTGCCCCGGATGGGCATTGCTCTTGCTTTCCTGGAACTCATTTTCCATTAAGGTACTGACGGTGACACAGGCATGCAAATCACGGAGACACAAGAGATAGTAACTAAGTTACTTGCTCATTCAACACAGTGGCTTCTAATTAAAAAAAAATGGAAAAGTTGCAGCTTTCAGAGCTCATTTAGGAATGATGCATCTAGATCGGGCTATGCTTGTACCAACTAGAAGGGGCTGCTACCATCGGAGACAATAAATACGCAAAGCATGCCTAGTTTGGATGTCGCTGGAATGCGATTCTACATACAACATGGACCTGAACTGGCTGAATCAGTTATCCTCACCCAGTCTCCTTGGTTTCATCAAGAAAATGAAGGACTTGATCTGGAATTCGAAGGACTCCTCATACACCTTACTATTTGGTGTGTCTTTATGGTGTACAGTGTGGCTGCTTTTTCTGTGTACTCCAAAGGCTCCATGAGAGTAGGCAGGAGAGTTGAGGTGAAACAAACTGTCTCCTGGGAGAGTTTTCTTTTAATAACTATTAGGGCAACAGAAACATTGTGGGTTTTTTTATTATTAAATCTGTCTGTTCCTCAGTGCTGATAGCATCTCCTGAATATAAATTGCACAATATAATATAATAAAGCACAATTTCGAATTGTTTTCATAATAGTACATGCCATCATATGAAGCCATAAAATAAGAATTGAAAGTACATCTTGTTCTGTAAGCTCATGATTTTCATCTGTCTGAAAACTGAGTGGAAAAGAAATAAAACTATAAAAGAAAAGCATTTCACAGCATGAACATGTAGCATTTAAAACATCATGACCCTCATTTGTTTGGAATTTAATAACCTAAAATACATATTTTAAGCTTTGTTTTTATAAATACTGATTACTGTAGTGTTTATTTACCAACTGATTTTTCTAAAACTAGCTTTACTATTTGTTTAGCTTTTACTCTTCACTCTTTATATATAGCAAATGAAGAGATTCATTATGTTTTGAAATAAAAGATAGGCCCTGAAGCTTGGACGATATGAGATACTTCAGTAATGACAAGTAGCTGCTTAAGCCAACTAAGATGCCTTTGAGCTTTGCCAACCAGTAGAATTAGTCTGAAAGCCATTTGCTTTATTAGTTTTTCTCAGTAACTTTTAGAGGAACATTACTTTTCAAGACCGTGTGACAGCTCGGAGGACTAAGCTCGATGGACTCATCAGCTTTCCTTGTTGTTGAGACTAAAACAATAGAGATGACTTTTGGAGCTGTAGGTAATATAGCAAAGATATATTCAACTATTCCATAAGCTTCATGCTATCATTAGATAGCCACCATGACACATTGCCAGGGGCACACACAGCAATGCCATGGTCATTGGGTGTTAGGATGGGGACACTGGCTTTTGCCATCAAGAAATATGGAAGCACACAGGAAGGATACACAGCCTGGAGTTAAGTGGGAAACTTACTGCATTGTGCATATTGGCTGCCTAGGATACTTTAAGGTAGAAATTTGAAGTGGTAGGTAGACAAAAGAAGGAGGACAGGAATAAAGTGATGGCCCCAAGTTCACATGTAAATTTGACACCCAAAACCAAAGCCCTCACTCTGTTTGCTAAAACCAAGATTGCAGCTCTGGTCCCCTTCTTAGATGTTGCCAAGGGTCATGAGAAAATGGTTTGGAGTTACTTTTGCATTACTTTGGTGTAGGGATTATTCTCTGTTGGAAAAGGTATTTGCTCGATTTATATAGTTTAAAGACACCCGTCAAGTTGGTATTAATGTTCCTGTATCCTAAAGATGCTTCTTATACCAGCGAGGCCTGGTTTTCTCTCTTCTCAACCTTTCCACTGCTTGATGGTTTCATCTACTCTCACCAGTAAGATGAAATTTCCTACGGTGTGTGTGTGTGTGTGTGTGTGTGTGTGTGTGTGTGTGTGTAGCATTTATTATATGTAGGACTCACATGGGCATGTGGGTAGTCATGTGTGTGTGCATGCATGTGGAGGATATAGACTGTCCCTAGATTTATCCCTCAACTGCTCCATCTTGTTTTGTTGAGAGAGAATCTCTCAATGAACCTGGAGCTCAATGACTCAACTTAAATAAGAGGCCGGCAACCTGCAGGGATCCTGCTGCTTGGGCGTCCCCAGTACTGGTATTACAATGCCATCCTCAGCCTTTTCATGGGCAGTGAGGATGACACATTGGTCCTCATGATCGCATAGTAAGCTCGGTATCTCCTGATGCATCTCCCCTGCTCTGTGCACTCATACTTTTTAATGTCACTTGTATCCTCACCATTTGTCTCTCCATCTCAGACCTTTGCTTTGAGCCTCAGATGCATATGTCTAACAGCTTGCAAATATCTTCACCTAAATGTCAAGATGTATTTTAAATTTAACATGGTGCCAACTGAACTAATAATCTTACTATGGTCCAATCTGGCCTGTCCTTTTAACATTTCCCAATAGAAAATTAATAGAACATGATTTATGGAGTGGATGTGACCACTAACCTTTGTGCAACCTTTGATCTGTTTCTCTCAAGTGGTCTTGCAGTGTATTTGTCTGACTGTCCTTTCAAAATGTGTCCCTTCCTCCACGACAGTACTGTCTCCAGTGCCACCATCACCTCACCAAAGTCTCCTGCGCACTATCTTTGTTTCTGTCTTTTCCTTTTGGTGTGCTTGCTTCAACATAACAAGGAAAGCTATCCTTATAAAATGTGTAGGTCACACCATCCTTTACTCTGAACTTTCAGATGGTATCTTATCTCCCTTAGAAGTAAAGCCAAGCTCCTCGCCGTGAGCTGCCTGGTGCTCACCATTCCTTGCATGTCACTTCTCCCTTCTCACCCCTCAGGTCTTCAGGGTGATTGTTTCCAACTAACATTTGTTCTGCTCCCAAAGGTGCCAGGCTCATCCCTTTGGGGCCATGCTGCACCTGCAGTCTCCTCTGGGTAGATGTAATTCCTCCAGCTGTCCTACCCCTAGTCTGGACCCTTCATTTAATCCTTGTGCCCAACAAGAAGGCACCTTCCTTCTGATGCCTTCATGGACCATTTTACAAAAAAAAAAACTATATCCTGTCTTTATTTCTTAGTTCCCTTTCCTGCTCTGCATTTTCTTTCAGGTATTATTGTCTGACATTGCAATAGTCATGCATTTTCATTATGCCTCATCTCTCTGTTTTGCTTCCTGAAAATAACTTCTAAGAATCCAAAATACCTCAAGCTTTATTTATCTAGATACAAGCTTCAGATATTTATTTTGCACCATAGAAATATTTATCTCTACTCCTTGAACCAGCAGCCATGTGAATGTTAAAGAGAAATTTGGATGATCCAAATGCAAAACTACTTATTAATGTGTGCATATGCTATAGAAAAATCATAGAAATAATTGAATCTTAAATTCTTCCTAAGATCGGTGAGGGGGAAAAACACACATGTAGTTTCAAATAAGGAATAAAAGTGTGTGTTTACAAGTCAAAGTTAATGTACTAAAATGAATAGAGTTGTGTCTTTATCCAGAATTTAACACTGTCATAAGACAGTATCCACCACAAAAAGAAAACACAGAAGGCATAGGGTTATATAGAATCAGCTCTAAGACTAATAGACTAATACAAGAATACACTGGGAAATTCTTCTAACACATTTCTGCAGGACTTATTATTTGTTACCTAACTCTTCTGCATGACACCATCTCTTTTGAATGCTTGCTTTGCCTTGCTTGTTGATACATTGTAGGCTTACAGAGGTTAAAACGTATAAGGTCAGGGAAATGACTGCCTCTTCCATTCAACAATAGAATTTCCAGGGTTTGCCACCTAGAAATGATAAGAGCAATCAGAAGCAAAGGAAAAGTCAGAGTTCTATGGTGCTCCAACATATATCAGCCTGAATATGTCCCCGGGGATCCATTCAGAAAGGACTGTATGATAACCTAAAATTAACCAGACTTTGTTGTTGGACTAACAAACTTAATAATTATTTTCAATTTCAATCATAGGCTTTACATTATTCTGGTCCTAGGTATATTGAGATGAACAAAAGGACTGAAAATCACTTTCCCATTAAAAAAAATCTATACTAGATATAGGTAGATAGTTAAGATGTAAATATACAACATTGCATGATTCTACGTAAGTATTTCTAAACATCCAGTAGAGGATGGCAGGATTTGAAATTGTGGATCCTCCAAAATTTATGTACTGAAACATTGTCATTTGGGTGGAGAAAGTATTTAGGGAGTGGTTAGGTCATGGGGGCAAAACCATTCTGAAGAGACTGGTGACCTTACATTAGACGCTTGAGGGATCTGTGTCACCTCCTCTGCCATGTGAAGACACAGAGAAAGCACCATCTGTGAGGATGCAGCCAGTAGCTGACACTGACCATAAAGACTCTGCACTTCTCAGTCTCCAGCACTGTGAACATCACATGGCTGGGGCTTGTCAATCAGCCTGTCTGAGGTCTCCAGCTGCCTGGAAGGACTGGGGTGCAGCAAAGGGGAGGGGGCTCTTTTTTCTTTAGATCGTTACCAAGTGGGGGAAGAATTTTCTGACAAGTAAATTGTGAGGGGGGAACAAACTTCTCAGCCAAAGGTGCCATGAAGTTTGTTTGTTTGTTTGTTTTGAGTGCTGATGGAAAGAGAACATTATGTGTGCTTTACAGATATGAGATACCTGGTATTGGTCGTGTTGAGAAACGGTGTATTGGTCTCCAGTGCTGTGATCAAGCCTTTGGGCAGGAATGAATGGGAGTAGGACAGTATAGTTAGCAATGCTGTTTGCTTACCGTTCGAGTTTCCAAAAGATTATTCTAGTTGATGTATGACAAATACCGAGAATGCAAAGTGGAACTGGGAAGTGATTAAGAGACGGCTTGAGTGGTGAAGGGAAGACAGGATCTTGACATTGAGATTCAATGTTGTCAACAGGCTGTTAGCATTGGAAAATTTAGTTCAAAATAGAAGACCCTGGGCTCACAACAGATAGGAGTTTCAAACACTGGATGTAAGCTCTGCTTTCATGAGGGCAAATACATCCCCAGGTTTCTGCAGCCTGGGATGATCTCTTACTGCTATGCCAACCATTTCTTTCCTCAAAATAATAAAGCAGCTTTGTTGCAAAAAATGATCTACTTTGAAACTTTTGTGCTCTTCTTCTTCAGTTTGAAATAATTTCTAAATGAGGTCATGTCCTCATGGATTCGCTGTGTCTTCAGCCTACACATGGGCAGTGTTTTATTTGTCCATTAGTTTTAGTTTTCAGCAATCTTCCTCCCCAGATTTTAAGATTTGTTTGTTTGTTTATTTATTTATTTGTTTGTTTGTTTGTATGTGTGTGTCGGGGGTGGGGTGGGCATACATGCGTGTGACAATAAATGTGTGTGTGCAGAAGTCAGGGGACAAACTTGGATGTTGGCCCTCACCTTCCACCTGGTTTCAGAGAGTGTCACCACCATTACATTTGCTCCTGGATTTCTGGTGATTTCTCTGTCTGTGTTTTCTCTCTTGTCATAGAGGCACTGGCATTACAGATTAAGTTAATGCTATGTCAGGACTTTATGTGGGCTGTGAAGATTTGAACTGAGGTCCTTATACTTTTATGGGAAGCACTCTGTACCCCAAGCCATCTTCTCAGTCTCTGAGCCCGTTTTATTAAAGTGTAATTGACAAGTAAAAATGTATATATTTTGCTGGGCGGTGGTGGCACACACCTTTAATCCTAGCACTTAAGAGGTAGAGGCAGGTGGATCTCTGTGAGTTCGAGGCCAGCCTGGTCTCCAAAGTGAGTTCCATGACAAGTTCCAAAGCTCCACAGAGAAACCGTCTTGGAAAACAAATAAACAAACAAACAAATGAAGTGTATATTTCACATTGGAAAAAAAACAGTATCTTTAATAGATGGTGCCAGTCAAACTGGATGACTACATGTGGAAAATGTAATTAGATCTATACCTATCACCCTGTGGTATTTTGAATGCAATTGGTCCCCATGAGCTCACAGGGAGTGGCACTACTAGGAGGTGTGGCTTTGTTGGAGTAGGGGGAAGTGTGCCACTGTAGGGGTGGGCTTTGAGGTCGCCTTTGCTCACGCTACCCTCAGTGTAACACTCAGACTGCTTTCTATTGCCTGTGGGTCAAGATGTAGGTCTCTCGGTTACTTTTCTATTACATGTCTGCTTCTGTACCACCATGTCATACTAATCCTCTGAAAATATAAGCCAGTTCAATTAAATATTTTTCCTTTCTAAGAGTTCAAGTTGGCCTGGTGTTCTCTACACAGCAGTAGAAACCTCCCTGTACAAAACTCAGCATCAAAGACCTCAACGTAAGGCCAGATACAGTGCACCTGATGGAAGGGAAAGTGGGGAATATTTTTGTACTCATTGGCACAGGAAGAAAAAGACTTTCTGAATAGAACACCATTATCTTCAGCACTAAGAACAACAATTAATAAACAGAAACTAAAAATGTGCTGCCCAGCGAAGAACCCCATCATTTGGACAAAGTGGCAGCACACATCATGGGAAAAGATTTTTTTATCAGCTAATATCTAATATCTAAAACATAAAAATTTGAAAGACTGGCTACCAAAAACCAAATATCCTAATTAAAATATGGGGTACAGATTTAAACAGAGAATTCTCATGAGAAGGAACTTACATGTCTGAGAAACATTAAAAGAAATGTTCAATTGCCTTAGTCATCAGGGGGATGTAAATCAAAACTGCTTTGAGATTTAATGGTACATGAATCAGAATGACCAAAATCAATAAAAACAAAAGACAGCTTATGCTGGTGAGGATGTAGACCATGAAGAGCATTCATTGTTACATCACAGTGCTCCATGGTTACATCACAGGGATCCATGGTTACATCACAGTGCTCCATGGTTACATCACAGTGCTCCATGGTTACATCACAGTGCTCCACGGTTACATCACAGGGATCCATGGTTACATCACAGGGATCCATGGTTACATCACAGGGATCCATATTTGTACCACAGTGGCCCATTGTTATATCAGAGTAATCTATTTGTATGTCACAATGCTCCATTGGTACATCAGAATTAGCCATTTTAATAACAAAATGCTCCAGTTTCATCACAGTGCTTTATTGTTACATCATAATGCTCAATTGATACTTCACAGTGATCCATTATCATACCACCATGGTCCATTATTATATCACAGTGATCAATTAGGGGTGAAAACTTGTATAGCCACTGTGCGAATCGGTGTGATGTCTCATCAGAAAGTATGGGACTCAGTCTACCGCAATACAGCTATACCACTTGAGCATAAACCCAAAGAGACACTTCATCCTACTACAGAGACACTTACTTGAACATGTTCACTGTAGTTCTAGTCCTAAGAGCCAGAAATAAGAAACAGCCTATATGACCATCAACAGATGAATAGATAAAGAAAATATAGTATATTTACACAGTGAAATATTATTCAGTCATTGAAAATGAAATATAAACTCACAGATAATTGGATGGAGCCAGAAAAAAATCATCCCAAATGAGGTTACTCAGATTCAAAAAGATAAATATGATACATATTTACTTATATGTGGATGTTAGCTGTTAAGTCACCGATAAGCAAGCTATAATCTATATAACCACAGAAGTTAGGTAGAGAGCAAGAGAGTGGAGGGATAGATCTTCCTAAGGAAAATAGAGTAGATATTTATAGGTGGACAGGAGTTGGGGGGAACAGAATGGGAAGATCAAATAGGGAGGTGGAGGGAAGAAGGTGATAACGGAAGGAATACAGGGAGGGGCTGCTAAAACTAAGCGTTGTTTAAAGGGTCATACAAGCTTTCTATAATAAATACATATATTTAAATGATCTTAATTAAATCAAATAGCAGAAAGAGAGAGCCCCAACTGGTCATCTCTCATCACCAAAATGAAGCTTCTAATCCTGAAAATGGCTTACTTCTTATTGAAATGTTGACCAAAAGGGTCCCATAAAGCTCCAGACACCCCAGGCTGGCTATTGGCAATGCTATTGGTAGCTCTCCACAAACTGACTGTAAGGCTCTGCTGCTTAAGACAATACCTACATAGCTCAGTGCACGTGGAGAAGCTGAGCTGGTGCCTACCTCGAGCCTTCCCCTATGTACGAGTGTTCGTGGTTTTGGAAGGTACTCTGCATGCTACCAAAGGTAAACACCAATCCAGCTACAAATCCTTTCATTTGTATGGGTGACCTTTCTGCAAGATACGTGGGTATAATAGTGGTGCAAAGCATGGGGGAATAACCAATCGATATCTGATCTGAATTAAGGCCAACTTCTTGGATGCGGCTTAGGTGTCCAAGGATTTGATCACTAGATAGCACATGGTCCTAGGATAAAACCAAATACCACCGATCTGGTTCTGCTAAAGGAACAAAGCAAGAAAATGAGTCCTAATGACATTCTGGATACTCATAGGTCTGTGCCATGCACAGCTGTCATCAGGGAAGCTTCATCCTGCACCTTATGAGAACAAAATAGAGAGAACCCCCCCAGCCAGTCAATATTTAGAGAGTGAGAGGCCTTGGAGCACTCACTCCTGAATGGGATGTATCCATCAAATTGCACCCCCGACAACCCAGCAGGGCTCAAGAAAGCATGTAAGAGGCGGGTGGGGGATATCAAGGAATCAAAAACCATTTAGACACGACTGGGCTGGCATGCATATGAACTCACGGAGACTGTGGCAGCGTGCACAAGGCCTTCAGGGGTCTACACCAGATGGGGTCCTAGAGCGGAGAGCGGAAGTGCACCCACACAACCTGATTCCTCACAGGGAGGCTAACTCCCAATGATAGCCACATGCAAATGAAACTTAAGTTTTCTCCAAAGGAGTCACACTGGTGAAACAGACCACTCCCTTTTAAAAATTTATTTATTTATTTGTTTGTTTGTTTGTTTGTTTGTTGTACATTCCAGCCACAGTTTCCTGTGCCTCCTTTCCTCCCAGTCCCTCCCTACTCCTCCTCTGCTCCCACCCCACAACCCAACCTCCTCCATTTCTGTTTAGGAAAGGGCAGGCCTTCCATGAGTATCAACAAAACATGGCATGTCAAGTTGCATTAAGACAAATCACCTCCACCTCCTCTCCTATCAAGGCTGGATAAAGTAACCTAGTAGGAAGGAAGGCCCCAAAAGCAGGCAGCAGAGTCAGGGACAGCCCCTGCTCCCACTGTTAGGAGTCCCACACGAGGAGCAAGCTACACCACTGCAACATATATGCAGGGTGTTGGACCCATCTCTGTGAGTCCCTGTGAGCCCAGGTTAGTTGATTCCGTGGATTTTCTTGTGGTGCCCTTGACCCCTCTGACTCCTACAATCCTTTCTCCCCCTGTTCTGCAGGATTCCCCATACTCCATCTTATGTTTGGCTGTGGGGAAATAGGGCACTCTTAAGGGTAGGTCCCACACCCAGCAGTAGATGACTAACAAAAATGAGCCACTAGCATTGTTGGTGTTGCTTTGTCTCATAATGTTAAGTTTGGATGTTTTTCTGTTTTTTCCTTTTCTACCTTACAGGCTGTGTGTGTGTGTGTGTGTGTGTGTGTGTGTGTGTATTCTTTAATTTTTGAGTTTTTATGGGATTCCTGGGAGTGTGTATGTGTGTATCTCTGCATCTATATGCATTTCTTGTGCTTTTTCTTTGGCTCTTCTTCATGTTTTGCCATATTCAAATTTTTTATTTTATTTGATTTGATTATTATTCCTTCGATGTCTGTTTGCTTTATAATGAGAGAAGAAAGGGGGTGGATTTGGATGGGTGGTGAGGTGGGGAGGAACTGGAACGAGTAAGAGAAGAGAAAATTATACTCCCAGAATATATTGTATGCAAAAAAAATCTATTTCAATAAAGGCAAAAAGTATGTGTGTAATTATGGTGAAGAATATGATGTGTTGCTATATATGAGCATTATGAAATAATGATTGCATCTAATTTAACCTATCCATCACTTCAGACACTAGAATAGCATTGACACATTGAAAATGTTGAGTTTCTTCCCTAAAGACTCTATTTACACTCCACCAACATTTTATATTTGTGTCCTTATACCATGAGCACTGCAGATACAAAATTTCCCTTTCATATTTGTTAGCTTCTTATCACAATGCAAAAACTTGTCAAACATAGCTGTGTATTTTTTTCTGCAGTAATGTTTTGTTGTTATTTTTCTCATCCATGGTAACCCATAGTTTCTGTCATTTGACATTTGGAAATCATAATGTAATTAATTAGGCAAGTCGATGTGATATGTAAATATCTCATATTTCTAATAACATGCTTTCTCAAGAGACATGATTGTCCAAAGACAGATTACTTGGATTATATTGGTATTTTGATACTGTAAAGTTATATATATTGTATTATATTGTTTTACTTTGAGACACGGCCTAACTATGTAGCCCAGGTTGTTCAAGAATTTGCTATATAAATCAAGATGTCTCAGATCATGGCAATCCTCTGCTTCAGTCTTCTGAGTACTAGAATTTTAAGTGTGTGCCACCACACCAAGCTCTGAAAATTCCTTGCCGTTTTAATACATTGCTAGCCTTCCCTCCTAGCATTAACAAAATAAATTTTATTAGAATATTTGCCTACCATAGCTATATCTATAGACAACATGTGTGCCTTATAGTAAGCAACTTCAAAGCCTGTGTTAATAGAATCATCTATGCTCTTGAGAATTGGTGAACTGTTCTTGTAAATTTGTTAGCATGTCCTTTTATCTCTCAAGATCTTCTGATGTGGAGAACAGATAAAATTTCGGAAGCATTTTCAAAGGATCCCTTAAAATTTCATCTATGCAGATTGTAGATGCTATTTATGTTTCTTCCACTCAAACGTCTTTTGTATTAGTTTAGTCCAGACCTCATTGCCTGTGCATTCCACTCTGTGCATTAGTTTACCACATGGTGATACTGAACAAACATGTAGCTCTCAGTGAAGTAGGTCTGCTTCTCAACTAATCAGACCAATTGAGAAGAGATAACTAAGAGGAAGAGAAAGTCAGAGGTTGCCCATCTCCTAAGGGTCTACTAAAGAGTCCCCGAAGAAGAACGACAGACTTCATCCTGGAACAACTTAAGCAATAGTGCTAACAATGGGTATACCTCCAGATGTGTCACACGATGGCCTATTTTGTCTTATGCACCACAGTTTGAAATAAGAAAACCAAGCCATAAGTGGGCTAAAATTTTTGATAAACACCAAATGGAATTGTACCACAACGGTTGGTTTGCTTCTGTTAATTATTATGTTTTACAATAGGAAGAAAGAACTTTGTTGTAAGTAAAATGGGTCTGCATTTAGCCATGTTTTCAAGAGACTAGAGGAAATTACTGAAGTCAGTATTTGCTACCTCTTCTACATCACCCTTACGCTCTTTTCAAGAGCTACTGAAGTTCTATGTTGGCTTTGGTAAGCTGAAAAGCAATTGTCACTGGGTCTAATGATAGCTTGGTAACAAGTAGTTTCTTGCAGAAATTGGTTATCACCAACTAGTATTAAATAATCCCCCCCCCGCATTGGTGAGTGAGAGAAGAGAGGATGAGCGATGTGGGATTTCCCTCTGTGTGCCGTGAATACCATTAATGAATAAAGAACTGCTTTGAACCTATAGCAGAGCATGGTGGGGCAGATCAGAGCTAGGCGGGGAGGACTGGACTGAATGCTGGGAGAAAGAAGGGCCGAGTCAGAAACAAGCCATGTAGCTCTGCCGGAGCCGGACAGAACTTTAGCAGGTAAGCCACAGTCCATGTGACAATAATAGAAATGGGTTAAATTAAGATGTAAGAGTTAGCAATGGGCTAAGCAGTGATTTAATTAATATAGTTTCTGTGTGGTTATTTCAGGGATGGGCAGCCGGGAACAAACAAGTGGCCTTCCCCCTCCAACAAATGAGTACTAAAGAAGTCAATCAGAGTCTTGTAGACTCCAGCACATACAGGCAAAGGGGCTATCACTTATCTGAGAAATGAGAAGGTTAATGGAAAGGTGATTTGGATCTGCAAACATCCCCAAAGATGAATTTGTCAAGAGATTGATTGTCAATAATGAGCTCCTGAAAGGTGACTGATCACTAGGACTCATTCATTAATCCATTGCTTCATTTGTGAATGAATGGACCCTTAGAAGATTAGGTTAATGGGAACACCCCCTTCTATCCCTCTGCCTTTCATTCTCTTCGTGTGTTTGCTAATCAATATGGGTTATATGCAGAATTCTGACCCAGCATACTCCTCCTTCATGATTTTTCCAACACCACAAGCCAAGAAAGATCATAGAGCAGAGCCTCCAAAACTGTGAGACAAAATCCAGTCTCCTTCCTTATGTTGCTCTCTCAGGTTTCTTGTCAAAGCAACAAAAGTCAATGAAAACAGAAGGGAAACTAGAAGGTCAATGAGAAGATCAGAACATCAAACTCCTATATAATCAAGACTTAGGAAAGCTCTATGGATCTAGATAATGAAGGGATGAGAATCAATGTGCGTCAGTTGACAATTTTACCTGTGTTTACGTCGGACAACCCAAGATTACAATCTTAAAGCAGAGACTCTAATTAAGGTGTAGGAAGTTAAGATGACTATGTGCTATGTAGGGGAGTCAATTATTTCAATCAGTGAAAAATGAGCGTGTGAGTAGAGAGGAAGTATGAATCAGAAGACGCCTTGCATATCCCTTACACGAGCAATGAGTGATTCCTAGCAATGACGCAATTATTTTCATTTTAAAATTTGTATCAATTTTGTATATTAAAATTTGCTATTAAAATATAAGGTACAATGAAAATTAATAAAGCACACTGACTAGACAATATGTTTTTGGCCAGTTTTAGCCACACTGGGAATAAATATTTCATAATTTTGCTTTTCCTCTGACTAGCTATATTGGTTGGGGGGTCCATATTATCTTTCTAGATATCAAATATTAAGTGTGTTTAAAATGAAGACATTAAGCAAAGATCTCAGAGGTTAACTGCAACCTAAGAATGACCCCAGACTCCTTTGCTTTTTCAGTTCTATCTCAAACCGAACAGGTCAGTTGGTTGATAGTTTCAGGCAGAGGAAGCTGGATGAGTTCTCCTTGATCAACTCATCCTGTTACAATTAACAACAACAAAAAGAAGAAGTTCCAAAATTATTCTTGGCAAGCATCCAAAAATATGCCTCTCAACCCAGTTCCAATTAATAATGTGTGACTTGTTAAAGACAGATTTTGTTCACTTGAAGGTTTTAACAGCACCCGGTTTCAACTTAGTTCTCTTGGGAAAATATTTGGTGTGAGTTTAACTAGCTTGACACATTCAACTAATTAATTTATCTAAAGGAAAATATTATATGAATCATAAACAAAGAACTGAAAATTGAAATCGTGCCAGAATTCAAGCTCATAGTCTACACTTAATTAGCCTTTGTTGTTTCGCTGCTGTTGTTTATTATTTTGGTGCTTATTTCTTTCCAATATGACACTCAGAATAGTAGTATAGCGCTTCTAGAATAAAAACTGAAAATGTATATGCACATATATGGCACATATATGTATGTGCATAAGCATACATATGTACACATTGATGTAGGAGGGTCATCTGTCTATGTGTTACTTTCATTGGTTGATAAAGAAACTGCCTTGGCCTTTTGA
>LOEQ01000500.1:326871-342091 GCA_001685075.1 Bramus lutescens
TTCTTCTTCTTCTTCTTCTTCTTCTTCTTCTTTTTCTTCTTCTTCTTCTTCCTCCTCTTTCGGAATAATTCTGCATCTGCTTTCATGTCTTTTCTTTCCTAGACTCTAGATTGTCTCTAGAGTATGCTAAGAGAAAGCATGTGATATTTACGTTTGTGAGTCTGGCTTAGTTCACTTAGCATAATGATCTCCAGTTCCATTCATCCTCCTGCAATTGTCTCAGCTTCCTTCTTTATGGGTAATCCATTATTTTGTACAATTAATATACAGTAATAAACATTATGTGTGTCTTCTAGTGGTAAGATAAAAAAAATAAATGCATAATTACTTGACTGTGCAGTAAACACCAGCAGCAGTAAAAGGAAGAAAGTACTTTAAACATCAGATGGTGTCATGTTTATTTCTCTGAAGGGACTTCAAAAAGGGAACAAAATGACATTTTCAGAGTTGCTAAAAAAATTTGCAGTTGGTAGCATTTCATCTCTAGTAAGAATATGATCATGCCAAGTTACTGGAGTAAGATTATGGAAATAATTCTGTAAAGGTGCATGAGATCTTTGGAATCTAAATTTCCTGTCTTCAGGAAAGAAGTCCTTACAGGGGATGAACTCCCAATACAGACAGAAAAAAATTAGAAGAGTTGGTGGGTCGCTGAGTGTAGATATAAATCATACATAGCATTGTTTTTCTGATAATTTTATTATCTTCTGGTAAATAACATAATCCAATCAGCAATTCAATGGACATCAATTTCCTCTACATTGTAGTAAGGAGGCTGCTTGATCATTGCTGGCTGCTTGGCTATCTTAGACCCAAAATAATCACACAGAAACTGTATTAATTAAATTACTGTTTGGCCCATTAGCTCTAGCTTCTTATTGGCTGGCTCTTGTATTAATTTAACCCATTTCTATTAATCTGTGTATCACCATGTGGCTGTGGCTTACCCGGTAAAGTTCTCAGCATCTGTCTTCAGTAGCTCCATGGCTTCTCTTTTGATTCCACCCTTTCTTCTCCCAGCATTCAGTTTAGTTTTCTCTGCATAGTTCTGTTCCCCTATAGGTCTGCTATAGACCAAAAGCAGTTTCTTTATCATTCATTGCTAATCACAGCATACAGAGGGAAATCCCACAGCACTCCATCTCTTTTAATATTATCTAGGTGGGTTAGGCTTTTCTAAGGTATGTTTGAAAATACCAAGAGGTGCTCTTATCTTCCAGGTAGTTTCTTGGCAACAAAATACATATCAAATCTTGTTTTCAAATGTTTGCTGCTGTTATTATGGACTCTACTTAATTAAGAGCTTTGTTGACTTCTTGTCCTAAGTCTTTCAGTATTCGCCTCATATGGAACCTTGGAAGCAGCAGAAAAACTGCTTGACACCAGAAGTTTAATTGTTTCTTGTGACCTTCTGGAAAGTATGAAATGGGGTGGGGAAGAAAATAAGTGATTGAATAGATAATCTCCCAGTCACACTGGTTATTTGCTCTCAGTACAGAATTACCAATGAGACTCTATTGAGCAGGCAGGAGTGGTGTGCTGCCAGATTCTCTCTTCTCTCTCTCTCTCTCTCTCTCTCTCTCTCTCTCTCTCTCTTCATTCCTATTTGTGTATGGATGTGTATGTGTGTACCATGGAGAACATGTGGAGGTCAAAGGACAGGCTCAAGTGTCATTTGTCCCCCTTCACCTTGTTTAACACAGGGTCTCTTGTTCCCTGCTGCACACTCCAGGCCCGTGCATTTTCATGGATGCCCTTCTGTGTGCTTGTGCGTGTGTGTTCATGTGTGTGTGTGTGTGTGTGTGTGTGTGTGTGTGTGTGTGTATGTACTGTTCACCTTGTGTATTGAGTCGCAGTCTCACCTTGAATCTGTGCTCACCAGTTTGGTTAGGGCAGCTGGCCAATGAAGCCAAGGGCTCACCTATCTCTGCCCCCTGAAAACAGAGATTATAAATTCAGGCTTTAATATGTAGTAGTTTTACATCATGTCCAAGGTTTAAACTCAGGTCCTCCTCTTCATGTGGCAAGCGCATTGCTGACTGAGCCATCTACCCAGCCCTCAATTCTCTTCTTATTGCATCCTCCTTGGGACTGGAGGTTGTTCTTGTGAACATATTAGCCCTTCCCACACTAAGATGACAACATTCAGAAGCACCCTCCTTTCCATCCCTTCTTGTTCTTGGTTTTTGCAGTGGTGGTCCTTCAAGTTATGATGGGAGCCCTCTCTTTTGACATCAGCTCCTACAAATTTGGCATCAGTGAGGTGCTGGCCTACAGCTTCATTCTTCTGTTTGGGATATTCTTTCATTTGAGATTACCAGGCTACTTTCCTTCTAAAAACATACTATTTCAATATCAATTTTAAAATAGATTGATGGGTCTTGGTTACACTTCTGCTCCTTGGGCTGACATTTATTAAAATATGAGTGTACTTAGGAAAATTTACAAAATTAACTATAATCCAGTGGTAGTTTCTTTCACCCTCCAAAATATGGAATTCCTTATGTGTGTATGTATATGTATGTGTTTGTATGTGCAGGTGCATGTGTATGCACATGGAGGCCAAGGGTGGATATTGAATGGCTTCCCCAATCATTCCCCCACCTTATTTGGTGAGACAACTTCTCTCACTGACCTATATTTAACTCACTGAGTGGGCTACACTGATGGCCATTGATATATGAGGGACCTCTTGTCTCTACCTCACCAGCACTGAGATTACACACATGTGTCTCTGCAGCTGGCTTTTTCTTTGGGTTCTGGGGATCAGCCCCAGGTCCTCATGCTTGCACAGTGAGCCATTAAAGACTGAACTATCTCCTCAGTCCCCAAGTTCAAAGCTCAAATGTGGCAAGCTCTGTGCTATTTCTGTCACATGGGTCTCCACTCTGTAGTCTCATAGGGCACACATACAGGCACACTTATGCGTGTTCCACTTTTACAGATACAGTGGATTTCTTTGTTTCTCTTTGTCTCCATCCTTTATTGCAGAGAGACTGTAATTCTCTTTGCCTCTGATGGAAATGTGCTCCTGTGTGCGGGGAAGCACTTCACTGTCTGATAAGCAAGCGCTTCGGTGATAGCACCCTCGGAGTTGTCAGGGAGAAAAAGAGGAGATTGGCTTCTGAAATAGGAATCAATGGTAGGTGAAGTGATGCCTTCAAAACCATCTTCTCCTGCTTGACATTGATCCTTCCTCCACATGCCAGCTCATTATCTTGTGGGCAGAGGAGAATTGTGTAGATATGATTCGTGGCAATTTTACCAGAGGGAGTAATGGGAAGGTGAGGCTATTTAGTTTAAGGCTTTGAGTGGCAGAGATCTGTAGCCTGTAACGATATGAGATACTCAGAGAAAAAGAAAAGTATTTATGGGATAAAAGTATATCTAAATGTCAGGGAGATTATCCTAAAAGAAATGCAAAGAAGCCTCACAGTGTGTGATTCTAGGCCAGGCTAGTATTTAAAAGAACGGGCATTGAGAACATGGTTCTCAGCCCCTCCTTTGTGAAGCCCCTGCAATGTGAAGATAATTTAATTCCTTTTTAGGTCTTTGTGGTGCTTTGGTGCATTTCCAAGGGCAGATTAAAGACAACTGTTGGGCCGTGGAATGCATCACAGTTACTCAAGTCAGGGCCCGGTAATTGGTACAAATGAAGGAATGCATTTACTCTAAGAAGGTCCCAAGATCAAAAAGGTCTAATGAAATTGTCTTAAAAGGATTCTTCACATCATTTTTAAAGTAACTGTCAGCTCACACTGAAAGTTTCCTTCAGCTTTCGGGAAAGATGAGTACAGACACTTGTTTTTGGTAAAACCCAGTAGCCTCTGCCCTCTACCACACAGGTTTGTGTGTGTCCCAGTGGCTGTTCCTCTCAGACTTTCTGTATTGATGCTGGAGATACTATAGTATGAATGGAGCAAGAAGCTAGGTGTGATGTGGGATTTCCCCTCTGAATGCTGTGAATATGTTTTATTACCATTGGTTAATAAAGAAGCTGCTTTGACCTATGGCAGGGCAGAATATAGGTAGGTGAGAAAACTAAATTGAATGCAGAGAGAAAGAAGGCAGAACTAGAGAGATGCCATTTAGCTGCCAAAGGAGAAAGATGACAGGATCTTATCGGCAAGCCACAGTCTCGTGGCAATATACAGATTAGTAGAAATGGGTTAATTTAAGATATAAGAGCTAGCTAGGAATACACCTGAGCTGTTGGCCAAACCGTGTTGTAGTTAATACAGTTTTTGTGTGATTATTCAGGTCTGGGTAGCCCGGAAATGAAAGTGCATTCTCCATTTACATAGGTGGCATATGGAACAAAGAATTTTCTCTTTTAAGGAGAGAATACTAAGTAGTCCATTAAAACTCTCTGCAGGACAGCACATTCTGAAACCACACTTCATTCTGACAGCAATGAAAAAACGTTTCTCCCTTACCCATTATATTTCTCATCTTCTCTCTAATTCCCTTCATTCTCTGATTTGTATTCCCCAGGTCTATGATCTCACTCTCAGCAAATAACATTTCTGTTCACTCTCTTACTGGGGCCTTCTTGAAGAATAATGCCACACTCCACTTCCTCATCCCTGAGTGTTCTCCACCTACTGCAACCTACATCTCACAATGTTCTCCTGAAAGGGGTTATCAGTGAAGTCAGCAAGGAGCTGATCTCAGACTTGAATTTTGAAAGACAGGCTATGTGAGGAAAATGTCCTTCAACTTCTGATCCCCTTTCTTCCACTTCCCAAATACTGAGCTTACAGCATTTGACGCCACGCTGAGTTTACGAAGTTGCTAGAGATCCAACCGAGGATTTCATGCATGCCAAGTAAACACCCTGCACTCTGGCCCTAGGCCATAGCATGTCCACTGATCCAGTATTCTCTAACTCAAGATACTGAAACTCAGGAGCATATGCTATACTTCATTCTTCCTTTCTCTTCTAGATCGTTCGAATCCAACTTTCCATTACTCAAACGTTTCTTTTTCATCCTTATATTCAGGCTGTTCTATTTCTGTTTACTCTGGGCTTCACTACTTATTTAGGGTACAAGTGAAGCAGGGCCTGTTCTTGACTGGAAGCATCCTCAGATGCGTGCAGATAAGCAGCACCCAGATATTTGAATGCCCTCTCCTCTCCTCTCCCTTCTTTTAAGTCTGGTGAAACCCTATGTTACCACTCCCTCGAGAATAAAAAGTTTAATTCCACAGCAGCATATGTCATTGTTACTAATATTTTAACTGCAGTTAAAAAATGATAGGCAAGGTGGGGCATTAAGCAATGTCTCTAATGGGTTCTTTTCCCTTATATTTTAGGACATTTTTTTCATAATGGCAATGTTTGTAAACATACATAAAAACATTGCCAAAACAAGACATTTTAAAAATGATTAAATAGACATGGCAAAAAAAATCTTAGGGATACAAAGCTCCAGAACGGTGAAAATTGTAGCTGGGTGAGATTTCAACTTTGAATCATTATTACTTTTTAAAATATTAGTTCTTTGGGAACTTTGTACAATCTGTTTTGATCATGGTACCTCACACAACCCTTCCCAGATCTATTCCTCATTCCCTGTCCACCCACCTTCATGTCCTTCTAAAAGAAATCAAGACCATTGTGTTTTGCCCAGATATTATTGGATGGGTGGCTTTTTATCAGAGCACAATTGACTTACCAGGGGATACACTTTTAGAGAGAACTGACTGACTCCTTTCTAGCAGTTAATAATGGCCAGTGTCTCAAAGGCTAGGGGAGGGATTTTGTACCCAGTTTTCTTCTCTGTGCTGGAAATTGGCCAGGCTTGGGTTTGAACAAGTCATATGGTGATGGGGGAGTCCCATCTGTGTGCTGTGAATAAATAATCCATTAATGAATAAAGAAACTGCTTTGGACCTATAGCAAGGCAGAACTTAGGTAGGCAGGGAAAGCTAAATGGAATGCTGGAAGAAAAGGAGGCAGAGTCAAAAAGATGCTATGGAGCCACAGCCAGAGTCAGACAATGCCGAAACTTTACTGATAAGCCACTGCCACGTGGCAATACACAGATTAATGGAGATGGGTTAAATTAAGATGTAAGAGTCAGCCAATGAGAAGCTAGAGCTAATGAGCCAAGCAGTGATTTGTGATTTAATTGATACGGTTTCTGTGTGATTATTTCGGGTCTAAGCTACCAGGCGGCCTGGAAAAACAAGTGCTTCTTCTCCAACAATGTGCATGCTATCACAGCTGCCCCAAATTCGAATGCACAGCCAACTTGCTATATCCTGAAAACACTGTTTTCTTTTAACCACCCACTGCTTCTGGCTCTTACGCTCTTTACTCACCCTCTTCTGCAATGATCCCTGATCCTCGAAAGTGCATGGTACACTGCTCTTGTTCTATCTCTAGATGAAATTTTGCAGTCTCTTACTTTTTTTTTTTGCATCTTAGCCAGTTTTTGGGTGTCTGTATTAATCACAGTTCACTACTAATAAATGGACGCTTCTCTGGGAAGCATTGAGAAATGTATTAATCTATGACTATTGTAAGTCAATTGGAGTTGGTTTAATATTCGTAAAATAATAGTAATAGGTTCTTCCCTAGGGTCCATGACCTGTTTAGCTATAGGTTCTTTGCCCAAATCAGAATGCCGAGTTATGAATTTCATTCTATGAAGAGAAACTTTAGTCCAATCAGAAAGTAGTTGGTTATTCTCACAATGCTCATGCCAGTATTGTGCCAGGGGTCAGGTCTTCTTATTATAGCTTGCAGGGCTCACCACTGGGTGAGACTGATAATTGCTTGCCTCCCTCAGCAGCATGCATAGCACCTCCGGGCACTTTGAAAGCCTGTCAGTGGGGATGAAGCTTCCAGATCCATATTAGCATCATTCTTTGTGCTCTATTACTAAATTATGTGGTGTCTTCAACAATAGGCTCTTACCTGCAAGTGCTGGGAACTAACCATGAGCACCTATAATATTTGGAGTTCTGTGGTACATCAATAGCCAATTACTTTAAAAGAAGTAACCCATTCCCAGCATGGGGCTTCTTATTTGTTAGTCTCTGCTGTTCAGTGGGGACATTGTTGACTCACTATAGACTATATACTCGTAGTATATATTAATTAAAATGAATAACATATATAATAATTTAAAAATACATAATGTTTCTTTTCAGGAAAGTTAAAGTGCGACATATTTTCCTATCACCTTTAAAAAGAGGTCTTTATGTAGAGGAGGCACTATTGGGAAGTATAAATAACCTTCAATTCTATTTTTGTCATTTTAATACTTTTTAATTGCTGAATTCAGTCATGCTGAAAATATTCACACTGATGTACAACGAATCTCCAAAATTTTTCATCAAACCTAAAATTCGATATACATGAAATTAACAGGACTTACACAGCCACATAGCACAACTAACACAACATGACATGACTTGACACAACCTCCCATTTCCCAGTTCTCCTCTGCCCCTGGCGGGCAAGCACTTTATTACTCTGTCCTAATTCTACCACAAGAAGTTTGTCCAGTTAGCACAGCAAGCAAAAAGTTTTGTATCTGAAAGTTTCCTTCAATGGTTTTGATATTCCATGTGATATTTCAAGAATTTAAACTTTATGTTAAGGTAATTATTATTTGATGGAACGCAGTCTGTAGATAGTGTCTCCTGATTAATATAGTCAGCAGAGGTGCATGCTCAGGCATTCTAATTCTTTCTTTACACAGTCAAGACAAGGAAGACAGTGATCATAAAGTCTCGCAGTGGGTATGGGAATAAATCTCTGCCTTGCAGTTAAATTTGTGTGACTTTCAGGCAACAAATATACCACTTTACATCTTAGTTTTCTCATCTGGAAAGTGAAGGTGACATTAAACATGCTAACACATACCCTTGTAAAAAGCACATTATATACTCAGAGTGCTCTTTAAATAAAATATTAATGTTAAAATTCAGCTATATTGCTGGTGATCTGGCACACACACATTGCTTCATTGTTCTCACAGAACAAAATCACAGACTTATATTGTAGAACTGAATTAACCATTGTACTGCTTTATTATTCTAAATCATTTGATGCAATCATCCCTTAGATCTTTGGTGGGATTTGTTTCCTCCCAGATTTCTACCAGCTTGGATACTTCTGTCCCCTTCTCTCTTCTCAAGGAGCAAAGAAGTGCCTACGTATTCTTTGTTACTATTTACAGAAGGGTCTGGAACCTCAGTCTCTGCATTGAAAGATTTATTTCACTGAATAACTCTGTGCTTAAAAGATGTTTGAAATTAGTGAGTATTTAGATGTTCATTGTTTATGAGCAAAGTGTTGAACTGACTGCTTGCTGTGTTGAAGAAGCAGTAATCTCATTAAAATATCTTCGAAACATGATAGTCACTTACCCGTGGCTAGAGATAGTCTTTGGCCCTTATAAAATTTGCCCCCGACTGATTTAGGGTGGTTTATTTTGGAAGGCTCCTTCATAGAACCCACAAAATCTTTTAAAATGAAGCCCACCGGGGCTTTTTACACCACATACGTTCAACTGGCAAGTGTTGGCAAATGCGGAGCCAGAAGACTCTCTGTAGGTATGGCTTTCAGTAGGCTGTAAAATACTTAAACAGATGGGACATTGTTATTAACATGGGCAATATATTTTCATTGTATTAGGGTTGAAAGCGTTTTTCCAGATAATGGCTTAGACAAATGTTTGGGGAGTCTGCCCAGTTAATCTATGAAGAATATGGTCAGGCTTTCAGGAGAATTCCACTTTTATTGAATGTTTTTTGATTAAATATTTAACTCCGTGAACTTCTTGCCACAGCAGTGAAGAACCCCTGTTAATTCTCAGACTTCCAGCTATCACGTTATTTAGCTCCATAGTGACCACCGGAAATCAATTTTAAGCCAAAAAGTCACACATCTTATTATATGCTAGGTGATTCATTAAAAAAAAAGTAACGAGGTCTTTTTATAATTCCTTAGGCCACATGAAGCAAAGGCCAAAGGGTTATTTGAGAATTATTAGATGGCATACTGTATCAGAAACCCAACCATCAGGTGATTGTCCACCCCTCAAAGGGAGAATTAAGTACAAAATAGTAATGTTATCTATTTATTCCACTGGGAAATTGTCTCTTATATAGCAGTAATTGTTCTAGTCACTGGACATACACATGCGTGAACACACACACACATACACACACATGCACATATACACACACACAAGAAAAAAAATGAGGAGAGAAGTCACAAAGACAAGAAAATGACTAAAATTTTAAGAGTGCGCTTTAAATTGCTCTAGGGCCATTGTGGGGTTATAATATCTAACAGCTCTGTGGCCTAGATAAGTCAGTTTTCCATCTCAGCTACAATTCAGAGAAAGGCTATTAATAAGAAACACCTCCAGAGTTGCTGGGAGAGTTAAATGAGATATGGCTGCTGAATTCAAACAGAATTTCTGGATAGGGAAAAGATCAAATAACCAAATAAACCAGGAAACAAGAAAAATAAGATTTGGAAAAACTGTGATTTCACGGGCTTTAGGGCACCCTCCTGTAATTTCCTCAACTGATAAATACCTTGGGTATTATTGTTTTATACTGATTTTATTATTTCCCATGTTCCTTGATCCCTTAAAGTTGCCTTGTTCCTGTCTGCTGCTGATACCTCTGTGAAAGCTGAACAAGCCCTGATAGGAGCATGTGATTTGGTTGATTTTTTATTTCATTCGTTACCTTTAGTATTCACCGATTCAAGTTCAAAATCAGAGCTGTCACAATGACATCCTCCATCAGTCAACAAACTAAACTAAAACTAAAACAAACAAACCCCCTCAAAAAAACAAAAAGCAAAAAAAGACCCAGCAAAACAAAACAAAAGCAAGAGTAAACTATATTCATTCGAGATGTTGCTACAGCCACTCATCAAAAGCAGCATAAAGCAAAGCTAAGCCACCTCACTTGATTCTGGAGGCCACAAATCCACAAGGCGTCAGTGGGGATATATTTTCACCTGTTCTCTGGGACAGTCCATTTCCTAGCTTCTAGAGGCTTCTCTTGCTCAGTGACTCTTGAATCTATATCATTCCAAGTTTTGGATTTCTGGTCACACTGCTGTCCCTGACTCTTGAGCCTCTGCCTCCATGTAACTGTGATTTACTATAAACAAGTGTGGGTACCTAAGGTACTCTTGCTATTCGATGTCTTTGCTCACATCTGTAATTCCCCGTTCTGTGATCTAGTGTATTCATAGGTCACAGAAATGAGCACATGGATATCTTCACTAAACCAATGTCATGGGTACATCAATAGAATAGTAGGAGGGACAGAAATCTGACACATTTCAGTTTTTTTCAGGAGCTGGGAGTGATCACAGTTAATATGACAAACACATCCCTAAGTTCAGCAGGCGTGGACTGAGATCTCATACAAATCATATCACAGGGAAAGGATTAGCTCTTGGTGTTACCTGCTACGAGACATTTTACTACAGTGTTTACAGTAATTTGAGGGAGTGAGAGTCATACAAATTACATAGTTTAGGTATTTGGTATTTAATAGCATGAATTCCTATACTAAATGTTGGTTTCATTTAAAATAGATACCTACCTACAATAGCTAAGATATAGTCTTGGTATGTGTGAAGCAAAACATCTCAAATTTTCATTTTCTATGTAATGATTCAGTGGTTTTCTGAATAAGTATTGATTAAACACATGACTTCTATTTTTACTTCTTTAAAAAGTAAAAGGAATTAAAAAAAATGGTGCACACACAAACTTAAGAGGAGATAGCATTAGATTCCTATGCCATTTGTAGTAAATGGAAAGTGGTTTGATTTGTTAATAGAGTTGACAAAATTGCAAGTTTTCTGACTAGAAAGAAAAGCAAGAAGTGTAGTTGAATCTCTTTCCAGGACTCTAGATGCTCTCTTGAAGAGAGTTACCTCCCAAAGCAGGAAAAGAGGTGGTAGTATCTTTCTAGAGACAGGTAAGATATTTGGTACCAAACCTGAGCAAGCAGTTCCAGTCACTGTAAGTTTAGCAGGGGACTACAGTGTATTCTCAATCAGCATAAGAGCCTATGGGTTCAGGGATAGACTACAGAGCATAAAAGTCTCAAACTGAACACAGAGGA
Source organism: Bramus lutescens (assembly GCA_001685075.1). NCBI lineage: Eukaryota > Metazoa > Chordata > Mammalia > Rodentia > Cricetidae > Bramus > Bramus lutescens. Next base: position 337,993 of record LOEQ01000500.1, read on the forward strand.
TGTCGTGGTTAGGTTTCTACTGCTCTGACAAAACACTGTGACCGAGGCAACTTACAAAAGAAAACCTTTAATTGACTCACAGTATCAGAGGGTTAGAGTCCATGATGGTGGAGCAAAGACATGGTAGCAAAAATAGCTGAGAGTTTACATCTTGATCCACAGTTGTGAGGCCTAGAAAGGGCATACTGAGAATAGTAAAAGTCTTTTGAAACCCTCCTCCAGTGTCCACAGTGACACATCTCCTCCAACAAGGCCACAATCCTCCCAAATAGCTCCACCAACTGGGGCCTAAGTATTCAAACATGTGAGCCTATGGGGATCATTCCCATTCAAACTCCCTTTGAGGATTAAAGCAAAACTACCCTCTGAAAACTGTATAGCTGCTAGCTCCTTCATACTGTCTGACAAAATGGGGGATTGATGACTTTCTCTAAGGGGAAGAAAGCATCTTGGATGTGAGATATTTGGTTCTCAAATCACAGATAAAAGACGTCTGTTGACTGAAAACCTCAATCTGCCTTTAAAACTTCTATTTTTAAAATTAGTGACCATCCACTATCCTTGCCCTGAGGAAAGCTTCTTCCCATGAACCATACCCCCCGAAGATCAAAGAAAAGAATTTAAAAAGGAACTCACAAAACAGAGAATAAAAAGAACAGATGAATCCTAAGTTAAACCTATTATCAGGTAATAATTCTCAGCTGTGGCATCCAATAAGGGCCTATTAAAGAGAAACTGTCAGTTCAGTCATATATGGCTGTTAAAAACCTGAAAGAGTAAAATCAAAATAGCATGTGTATCAGAAGAGCTGAATAATAAAGCTTAGGTAGACTCAGAAATCACAGGAGATGATGAAAGAAAAACTAGGCCAGGCTTCAAAAGGCAAGCATATCAGTGTATCAGCCCAGTAGGTCCAGACACTGACCAAAAGTATTTCTCAGTGGTGGGAGGAGACAAGTAAAACAAGGGGAAATAGGAAACAAATAAATAAGACATTCAAAACTGAAGCAGCTAGCTTTAGATTAAAAATATTACCAGATACCTAGCACAACTGGTTTTAAAAGTTCTCAGGAAAAAAAAACCCATTGCTATAAGACTCTAAACCTCTGACAGTAGTAAGCCCAACTATTTTAAATAACAAAAATAAATAACTCAAACATAAAGAACAAAATCTAGAATTACACTGAGTTTCTCCAAAGAAAAAATCTTACTCAGAACTTAAGGAATCTTTTATGATGAAAAACTGAACCCTGAAAAGTCAGAAAAAGATGATGTATAAGGAAGGAAGAAAGATAAAAGAAGACCCTGAAATGAACAGCTAATATCATTCATGAGCATAGCTACAAAAACCTTAAACAAAATATTAGCAAGTCAAATTCAACAGTATAAAAAATTGTCTAACTCAGTCAGGCAGGATTTTATAAAATATTTAAGACTGGTTCAATATTAGAAAATTAATTAAAGCAGCCCACCACATAAAAAAGATGAGGTGAAAAAGCATACTATCTTATCATTGTATTAAGGAAAAGTCCTTTTAGAATAAGTAATATCCATTGCTAATTCTTTCTAAATAAACAAAATTTACAGTTAGACAGAGAGGAAAACTTTGCCAACTTGATATATAACATTAACATAAAACATATAGTTATGATATATTTAACTATAAGAAACTAAATGCTTCCCTCCAATGGAAGGATGTGCCTCTTCCACTCATTCAAAAATCATAGTAAAAGTACCAGTGTATGCAATAAGACAAGAAAAAGAATTAAAAGCATACAGATCAATTCAGCCATTAAAGAATGAAACTGTCATTTGCAAAGAAGTGGGTGAAACTGGAGGTCATCAATGTAAGTGAAATAAATCAGTCTGAGGAAGACAACCTGCTGCTTATTTCCTCTTATTTGTAGACTATAGATTTTAAAATGTAAAATTAACACAGATACTATTGAGAATAAGAAAGTGTTATCCAGAGATATACCGCAAAGACGAGAGGATAATGGGGGTAAATATATCATAATACAACTGTGTATAAAATGATAATGAGACCAATTGTTTTGCAAACTTAATCTATGCTAGTAGAAGGAAGATATAAACCTTTCTTTTATGTACAGGTGTTATAATTATACATAGAACATTTCCAAAGAATTAACAGCAGTAAAGAAAATGCTGAGACCAGTTGATGGTGAGGGAGAACTCTGAATTACGACTAGTAGGAACAGAAAATTGTATACATTAGAAGACAAAATGAGCATGGGGACTTTGGGGGAGGGGAGAGGCAGGGTTGGGAGCAGAGAAAAATGTAGAACTCAATAAAAATCAATAAAAAAAGGGAAAAGGCAACTTGATAATTTCTTTACAGTTAAATGTCGTCTTACCAATTCCTACTCTAGCAATTATGCTGCTATAGTGCATGGTTTTTTGTAGCTCATTTCTTTCACTAAAAAAAAAAAATGTTGTTATGGTTAGCATCACCAGTCAAGATGACAAAACAAGAGTCACATGGGAAGGAGACCTTAACTGAAGAATTGCCTAGATCAGATCAGCCAGTAGCATGACGACTATGATGCACTTTCTGAACTGCTAATTGACATACGAAGGTTCAGTTCACTGTGGGTGTTATTGTCCCCAGGCAAATGCGTCAAGGGCTGTATGAAAGTAATGACTGAGCAAGTCAGAGGGAGCAAGCTGGTAAGTAGCATTTCTTTCATGGTCTCTGCTTCAGGTTCTGACTCCAGGTTTCTGCCTTAAGATCTAGTTTCTCTGGGTTGGAGAGATGGCTCAGCGGTTAAGAGCATTGCCTGCTCTTCCAAAGGTCCTGAGTTCAATTCCCAGCAACCACATGGGTAGATCACAACCATCTGTGATGAGGTCTGGTGCCCTCTTCTGGCCTGTGGGGATACATGCAGATGAAATATTGTATACATAATAAATAAATAAATATTTTTTTAACAAAAGATCTGGTTTCTCTTCTCTTGATGATGAACTGTAACCTGTAAGCCAAATAAAGCATTTTCTCATCAACCCTGTGTTTCGACAAGGTGTTCATTCCAACCAGAGAAACTAAACCATAACATATAAGTATGCACTTACATTTCATACATGTCTTTCCGTGTTATACCTATTTTCGTCGTTGCAGAATAATTTTTATATTATTATGCTCTAGTTTATCAGTTTGCAGTTTGGGTGGCATCTTGTTTTTCCCAGTAGTTTGGCAATCGTGATTTGAAGACCCTATAAGCATTCATTCATAGGTTTATGTAAAAAGAACGTTTTGTAATTCATCTTGGTTATCATTAACTGAATGATTGACAGTTGTTCCATATGCAGATTTAATTTACCCTTTCTTAACATCCTCAAAATTCATATCCCTTAAAAAGCTAAGTTCATACTTTTTGAATGTTTTATTATTTAAATTTGTTCGAAGCAGAATCATTAAAAATAGGTTTTTCAGTAGAGGAACTGGCCCTGCCCCTTGCTCAGGGGGTGAACTAGCCAAGGCAATGTTAGACAGCTCACCCTAGTGGCGAAGACAGGGGAGAGTCAACAAGCTGACCAGCCCTGCAAATTCCCAGGCCCTGAACCAGGGTTATGTGTTGGCGCACCCTAACATTCAACCGTGTAGTCAGAGACCTTTCTGTGCCCTACATATTCGGAAATTTCCTAACATGAGCTCGCTACTGATGCAAAAATCCCAGTCAAGCCAAATCACAACAAGCCAAATTAAAAAATATCCAGATTTTATTTTAATGCTATTCCTGTGCTCTCGGGTGGTTCTGAGGGAAAACTGGGAAGCCACAAGGAACCACCACAGGGTGGAGGGGGAGATTTTGGTGGGCTGTCTTGACACTCCTCCTGGGAGTCTTGATGGGCACAGGGACGGGGCCTCCAAAGATGGAGGCCAGAGACTGGGACTTGGGACTTACACTACCTAGTCCCTCAGCTGCTTATAAAATAATCACTCAGAGGCTTAATAATAACTATCATTGTTTGGTCAATGGCTCAGACTTATTACTGGCTAGCTATTACATTTAAATTAACCCATTTCTATTAGTTTATATTTTACCATGAGTCTCGTGGCTGTTACTTCACCTCTTGCTTC
>LOEQ01000500.1:342155-355137 GCA_001685075.1 Bramus lutescens
GCTTGGATTTCCAGCCTAACTATATTCTGCCCTGTCATAGGACAAAGTAGCTTTATTAATCAACCAAAAAAAGCAACACATATTTGCAGCATACAGAAGGGCATCCCACATCACAACCCATCTGTGATCTGCTGAGCATGGGGTTGGGGGGTGGGGACTGCAGAATCTCCTTGACAGAGGGAAGCGACAGAATGGCCAGGAGAAGTCCCAGTGAGGGCTGAGCTTCAGTGGTGTCCTAGAGAACAGGGACCTTGAACCAGACCAGTGATTCTTTGCAATGAATGCCTGCATGTTAAAAAAAAAATGTATGCATAAAGGAGTTTATTGCATGAGTCACTGTGTCACACTGCAGCTTCCATGATTTAATTTTCTTGTTCTCCTTCCCCCCTTTTCTTTAAATTTTATTTTGTTTTATTATGGGTGGGCTCAGGAGCCATACTGTAAAAGATACAAGGGGAAAAAAAAAGAATGTTAAAGAAAGAAGAGGTTTCTCAGAAGAAAATTTCTCAGTTGCTCATTTGAGAATGGCATGTCTTGACTTGAAGGCTTGTAAGCAAGGAACAAATTCTTTGACCACCGCTTATTCTATGCAGAACACCCACCAACTGTCACTCATACCACAGCCAAATGGGAGATAAGAGCAACTATAAAATTCAACCAAATGCCTGTTTTCAGTCCTTGTTTGGGTTTCTTTCCCATTTTCTGAAACCACCTTTCTGTATTTCTGTGGTGAGTCCTCCTTATGATCTGCTGCCTCTGTTCACAGCTGAGTGGCTTCCTAGGTCGCTTCCTGCTCATAAACTCTGGGAAGTCAGACAGACATCTCTTTTTTCTACATAAAGAATTTCTGTTGAAAATAATTGAAGCTAGAGACCCTTCCACAGTTGCGATTACTTTAAATACTTTCTGAGTTTCTTACAAAGTCCTATTGTAGTTGATTCTGTTAAAGAGTCGTTCTTACAGCATTCTTTGTGAGACTCTGCATACAGATTTGGGCTGAGCAGGAAGGTCCTCTGGGCTGTGCTCTTTAAGACTCTTGAAGCCCTTTATCTGGGTAAGAAGGTCTTGAAGACGGTATCTTTACCTCTCTCTAAAGCCACATGATGTGATCTTTCCCCTCAGGCTGGATTTTCCTGGAAGTGTCCTAGCTTTGATCTTTGCTCTGACACTTTGTGCTTTTATAATTGTTTGCCCCAAAGCCTGAGATGATAAACTTAACTTTCAACCCATAAACACGCCATTCCTTTGTTTTTCTTATAAATTCTGCTTTAAATGGAACAGTTCCTTTTTAAATTCTCAAGTTGCTCTTCACAGATATCATCTTAAACAGCTAAACTGGGATGGTATTTGCGGCATTATGCATCCTTAGCTTGCTCTGTTTCAGTCCCTGCGAATGGCAGTTCCAGTACTAATTCTACGGTACACCCTCCACATTTTCCCATCTGTATTCCCAACAGAAAGCTTCCCAGGCCCTGTGCAGCCTCTGTCCTGGTCTGGATGGCGAAAACATGAAGGCAGAAACACCTAATTCCCAAACACACCAGTGTCGCTTTGATTCCAGCCCCCTTTGTTTTTAAGGTATCTCATTGTTTTGTTCCTTGACCTGCTCTGGGCCATGTCCCTGGCAGGATCCTTTTCATTTCCTTGTGGGTAGTTTACTCCCTTCCCAGGGTAAGTCCTTTGCTTTAGCCTCTGCCTTGCTGTGGTGGGTTCTTCTTTCCATATCCCACATGGCTGAGCCTTGTGACTCAACTCTCAGTCTCAAAGGCAAGTCCTCTCCAGGAACACTTCTTCCTGCTCATCAGGTGTACTTTCTGCCTCCCTCACCACAGAAAACTAAGCATCCCTAATTCATTCTTGCGTCATTTCTATTTGCTTCCTTTTGCTAAACTGCACAATCAACACAACAGGCCATTCGTTGATTTAGTTCCTGATGGTTACCCAGCTCCTGATCCTGGGTCTGTTTTATGGTTGGCCATAGATTCCGGTGAAGAAGCCAAAAGCTGAGCATCACAACTAGACTAGCAGAGCATTCACACAGTATTATTTTGGCTGCTTTGAATTAAAAGCAATTGAAATGGAAATTATTTAGAGAGAAATCCAAATGCTCTCTCAGTAGATAGCTCCTGTAGGCCTCTGTGGCCACCTCAGCACTGAGAAGGGAAGACACATTCTAATGGTTTTCCTCAGGGTTTCTCTCAGCCGATGCCTGTATGAAACTTGCATATTAGTAACACAAGATAACCCTAGTCACAACTACCTACATTTTAAAAATAAGACTGTTAAATAAAAAGTAAAAACCACGCATCCAGGTAGATCTTGACAGAAGAAGCATCTGCTGAAGGGAGGCTTCCTTATGGAAAGAGACAGGCAAAAGACCTTCAATCCATCTTGGACTGAAGCTTTGCCTTATCCTTCATGGTTACTTCAGTAGCCAAGTGCTGGAGCCAGAAGCCTGTGTGTAGAAGGCATTTTTTTTCATCATTAGAATTGTTGGCATGCTTCTGTTTATTTACACATTGATCTTCACCATGGAGTAAACAATACTGACAACTAATAAGGAAATATTTTGTATGGGAAAATTTTACTTCAAGAAGGGATGATGAATCCACTCATTGGAACAATAGTCTGGTTGCCTGCAGGTTCAACTACATCCCTGACACACATTCTTGCTAATAGAAAGGGCATGCATGTGTGTTGGGATTATGTCGAGACTGTCCTTCCTCCTGTCTATATAGCCACACATCTATTTTCATGGATATCAGTACCTCAATGTGTCCTCTTTCTACATCGCTGGGCCAAGCTCTTTATATAACTTTCAATCCTACAACAATGCCTTTTTCCTGCAACGTGCCGCAGAGAACTATTTCAGGCAGCAGGAGCCATACGGCTGCTTTCTGCAGTTGTAACGCGAAAGCAGCAAAAAGGCAGACAGAGATAGTATGCAAACAAATGGGCATGGCCGTGCTCCAATAAAACTTTATTTATCAACTATGAAATTGAAATTTTATGCAGTTTTACATGTCATAAAACATTATTCTTCCTTGAGTTAAAAAAAAACCCATCATTTAGAGATATAAAAATCGTTCGTAGCTTAGAAGCCCTACTGAAACAGGTGGCGGTCTACGGGCTGCAGTCTGTCCAACTTTGCAGGAAATCGAAGAGGGCACAGAAAGTTTCTCAAGGCATAGTCCTGGAAATCAAGAGTTAGGAGCTGTTTTAACTCTTATGGTACCTTGTCCAATGCAATGTCGTTATACATCATTTTCAAATTTTTGTAAACTCTGCTTTAACCAAAGCAGGATTTCATATCTCTTTCATTAAGCATAGAAACTTAATTATTACATACTATTAATTATTTCAATGACAAAAATATTTCTATTTTAATTCATAATTTTATATGAGGATGTGTGTGTGCATACTCCCATATGAAATTATAGGTTTTTTTTCCATCTACAAACACTTAAACAAATGTGTTATAATCTCAGATGATGATTGATTTGTACCACAAGGCAGGCAAACACTTTTTTCAGAAAAAAAAAATCGCTTTATCTTGTGATGTATCTACGCCATTCACACGGTGACCCTGCAGCACAGCGTCTCGGATAGTAACAGATGAAGGTTAGCTCATCCGCTGTTCAGGAGAAGCCAATCTTCTCCATGTCTCAAAATGATCACAAGCACTGCTAGAAGCTTTGCTTGCTTCCTGTTGTGACTATAACTGCGCAGCTGAGTGAGCATCTGGGACAGGTCAGGGGACATACTGGCTTTCTCAATCTTAAACAAACAAACAAACAAACAAGGAATTGTCTGTACAAATGCTGATGTTTCTCCCTCAGGTCCCCTGCATTTTCATCACCCTCCCATCCCAGTATATTTCATTTCCTGTGAAGATATGAGCCCAATGTGTTGTGCCCCATTTATTATCTTAAATTCTTAATCCAAGTCAAGGGTAATGTTCCAAATTGCTCATTGTATTCAATAAGGACAAAATAATCTAGGCTGTCTGAGGCCTCCAGACACGGGTAATTTATTCCTTTGAAATATTGGGTTGAGTGTGTTCCCCAGGATAAGCATTCTTCAAAACCAAATATCAGACAGCAATATGCAGGAATCAGACTGTAAATGATTGAAAACATGATGGATCAATGGTCAGTTATTCCGTCTGTCTGGAATCATTATGCTTGGGAGAGAAGTTAAGAAGCCAGGAAAGAAAACCCTTTGAGGTCGATTCTCTGTAAAGAGAAAAGATATGATGATAATGATGATGATGATGATGATGATGATGATGGTCATGATGATGATGATGGTCATGATGATGATGATGTTGCCAGGCCCCCCTTTCACTACCTTACAGGCAATGTACTTATATATACTGAGAGAGAAACACGCTCAAACACAGCCACTTATTTTTTCAAATAGCCCAGGGCTAAGGATTAAGGATTCCACAGGGAGTTTTAAAAAACACAAGCCTGTGCAGTGACTTGAAACAGGCCTGGGAAAAGTCAGGTCCGATGAGCATTGTTTAATCCTAACTTGCACTCCTATGGTGCACATGAAGACGTAGGGAAGAATCATTTGTTTGCTCGCTGCTGTGGCTTGAAGCTGGGGAAAACAAATGTATTCAAGCAGAGGAGCCTGCCTGTACAGCCTTCCGTTTCCCTTTTACGGACAGCCCGGACAAAGAGGAGTCTCTTTGCTTCTATCAAGAAAGAGGTTTCAATCAAACTGATGAACAAAAACCCAGCTGCCAGAAATGATCCATGACAGGGTAAAGTTCAGATGCCCAACTGCCCATTTTTCTATTAAAATATGTCATTAGTGCTGGCCTGGGCTAATAGAGCAGGTGATGCACACTAAATTGCTTCCCGGTTTTAAAGGCTCTATTCCAAAAAGGGTGATAGAGGGCAAAACGAAGAACCCCAGCCTCGCTAAACAGCAGCTGTTGGGTGAGACAAAGATGTGATCTTGTGCACCAGATAGAGGCTTAATGCATGCAAAGTCCAGGGACTCAGTGGTTAGCCCGCATTCCCTGGCATCAGTCTTCAACAAATGATGTTTCTGGAAGCTTCACATCATTATTCTGAATTAAACAAGCTGCAAGACTGAATCATTTCTTTCAAAAGAAGCAACCTTCATATTGCTTCTCATTTATTTTTTTGAAGTCATCCTGAAACTTTGTGAAGGTCCAGTGATGCTAGACAGTGCGTTTCACACATCCTCACATGACCACCAAGAGCCCAAAGATAGAAGAATGTGTGACCCCTGAAACCATATGGTTAGACGTGCCAAAAGACAAAGCTAGTTCTATTCTGAACATGAACTTTCTGTGCTCCCGCTCTCCCCTTTGTACACAAGAATGTAGCTTCTGAGCCGTGTTTCCATGAAGAGACTACTGAAATTTTGATCCTAATGGGCAACAAATAAAACCACAACCATACAATGATCTCCTGCACAGAAAAGAATACTCTTCAAGCATTGTCGTTCTGCATCCCATCATGTCCTATCAAGTGTGTCTGTGCTTTGCTTAAATGACACACGCTCCAACTTTGGTAGTCTAGTTCCAGGCTTCCTTTGTTCCTCGGCATGACACTGCGTCAGAAACATAGCAAGCCAAGGTGTGGTGGTAAGCGCTTGAAATCCCAGCAGAAGGCAAGCTGAGGCTCGAGGAATAGGAGGTTGAGGTCAGCTTGTGCCACAGACCGAGATTCTGCCTGAGAAACTCCGAAAGAATAAAATGGCAAAGAAAAGAAACCGAAGAGCAGCAAAACCTCCCGTTCGAATACTGAGTTAGTCTGGATGATCATTCAATTAAAGTAAAAGAGGAAAGAAGGAGCGTAAAGAGCAGGTTGCATTTCCCAACACGCTTGTGCTGGAATGTCACTGAACTCTTGTCTGTCATCAGACTAACAACCCTAGGCCTTTATTCTAGACAAATGTTTATTGCTCATTTTTCACCAGTACACCGTTATCTCTTCACTGGTGAGCAGTTTAAAACAATAAGTGTTTATTGTTTTATAATTTCTTTGCGTAAACAATATGGTCGTGTCTTAACTGGGTCACCCTACCTTGGCGTCTCTTCCAAGATTATTGTGAGGATGTTGGTGGAGCTGTCACCATCTGTACTGTCTTGTCTGGACCTGCACGATCTCTTCCAAGAACATTTACATGGTCCTGGTAGTTGGCAGGAACTTTCAGTTTCCTCCCACACGGATTGCTTGGCTATCCTCACAAGAGAGCCGCTACCCTCCTCCAAGTTAATCAAATGCACAGTAGAGAAGCATGTTTCTCAGTGTCTTAATTTCCTAGCTTGTCACCCGAATGCTTATAATTCCTCCTAGAGTTCTGAATTAAGCATCCCAAATCACAGAAACGCCTTTTCTTCTATGTTTATCATATAAACAAAGAAAAGACCTAAAGGAATCCAAAGACCTTTTTTCGCAGTTAATGTGAAAGATCACTAATCTATTCTTTATGCATGTCCCCATTGGAGGATTCCATGAACTGGCGAAGACTATAAGCTGAGGAGCATATAGGGTCATCTTGGTGGCTTGTGTCTGTGTTGGGGATATTTGGTTGGCTGCCTTTTGGGCTGGTCTGTTCAAATCATCTCATTTTTGACATTTTACAACTGCTATCACCATATAAAACATTATTTTTCATTATTGTAACATGATAATAGTGACAAACGTAATGCTGTATAATTTATAAATATTTTCATAGACACCACTTTGCTTAATCCTAAGCAATGTTTGTGTCTTTAAAATATTTTAACGCGTTTAGCTTTGAATCAAAACTATAGCCAGCTGGTGGTGGGCACACCTTTAATCCCAGTACTCAGGAGGCAGAGGACAGTGGATCTTTGTGAGTTTGAGGCCAGCTTGGTTTATAGAACTACACAGAAAAACCCTGTCTTGAAAAACAAACAAACAAACTCAAAAAAACAAAAAAGAGTTGCAAAGACAGTAAAATAACAATTTTCTCCCTCTTGTTATACTGATGGTGCCTTGTCTAATCATAGCACAGTCATGAAAGTGATAAAATGAAAATACATACATTACAATGAGCTAAGCTACAGATCTTATTAATATCTCTTGTGTTTCTCTTTCTATGTTTTACCAGTTTCAGGTTCCAGTCAAAAATACTGCCTTTGCTTCAGTCAGTCATATGCCAGTAGCTTTCTCTCTGCCTATTCTTCAATTCTCTTATTTCATGAAGAGCCTGGTCAGGTATTTCGCAGCACACCCATCAATTTCATTTATGTGAAAATTTCACATGATGCAAGTGGATGGGTGGATGCTGGAGAACAATGCCAAAGATGCACTACTCCCTTCTCATCGGATGAATACCCCTGCTGCTTCTCTTCTAACTGGATGAAGACATTATTTACCAAGTCCCTTCACTGGGAAGCTTCTATTTGTCCACTTTCAAATCCTGTTCTGTAAAAGGAACCATTTAAAAGAGTCCTATTCAGATGGTGAATTAAACTCTGTCTTTCAGAAGGAGACATTATAGGTTTGCCTACAGAGCCGAAACTGTCAGTAATTAACACACTTTTGGGGAAGGTACATAGGTGCAGGCTTCCCCACTGCTTTTGGTATCCATCATTGGTTCCTGTATTGTTCTAATATTTCCTCCTAGGACTTAATTACACCTTGCTTACTCACTGGAATTTCTTTCTCAAGATCTCTCTGCTCTCCACTTAATGACACACTGGGATGATTATATACCTCAACGTGGACATAGGAATATTCAGTTTTGCATTTTGGCTTTGGATTAGAATGTTTATCGCTGTGGCAAAATTCCTAACACAAACAACTTAAAACATGAAGGAGGCTTGTTCTGGCCCATGGTTAGCAAGCCACAGGCCCCTTTGGCTCCATTGGTTTTGGGTCCCTGATGGAATAGATCCTCAGGCAACAGAAGTACACAGCAAAGGCTGCTCACCCACAGTGATGGGAAGCAGAGCATGCCTGGACTCTATTTGATCTGGGGAAGTAGTCTAAGATGGTGCTACCCATGGCTCACATTCAGGGTTGGTCCTCTTCCTTTAATAAATCCCTCCTGGGAACTCCTTTATAGATGCATGCAGTAGTACGTGTCAGTGAGGTCCTAGGCACTTCTTAGACTATCCTAGCTGACAATCCTCTATAACTACAGCGCAGCTACAGAACTGTCATCATTTACTTTCAAGTTCAAATGGTTCCAGGTTTGGTTTTTGGAAAGTCTGGGAGTTAGTTCACTGTCTTTGTTTCTTTGGTATCAACCTTTCCTTTGTTCTTTCCCTCCCCACCTTTTAATAGGCTTTGTTTATCATTTATTCACATCATTTCTGATACACAGTAGAAATGAACAGAAGGTGAAGACATTTTTGGGGAATCCTTTGACCCACATAGTCACAACCCCCTCTATGAACATCATCCTCCAGCACATGGTACATTTGTTAGCATTTCCTTACCTTCTGGCAAAATATGTACTAGGTTCGTGTTGATTTTCCCCTGTTTCAGTCCTGAAGATTCTTTTCTTCTTCAGTGAGCTCTCTTGTTTTTATTAGAGAGCAGCATTTGAAAGCCAGGAGCTGAATATTTGTTTTACTTATTGGTGCTGGGGCATGGGCTTCTGGGTCTTGTCTGCAGGCAGAGAGGCAGGGCAGCTTCCATTACATGGTGCCTCCTACATGCCACACACCATATAGGCACCATATATCATTTCATCTTCTCATGGCAGTTTTACAGAGGTAGGGTTTATTAGAGCCATTTTCCAGAGCAAGTAAGAGACTCCCAGAGAACAGGGAACAAAAGGAGCTCCTGATAGGAAACAGGTCAGCGGCCGGCAAGCCACTTTCATTTTCCTTCAAGTCAGAATGAATAGTCAGTCACCTTTGAGCTATTTCCTCTTCTGTGTCTTTTTTCCTCTATTTTTTTTGCTTATTTTTCTTTGACATTATCTATTCAGCCTATATGTCATAAAGATTATTGCATGTTGGTTAAATTTATTTTTAGAGCTGCCATTATCTCTTAAGTTGTTTTCAGTTCAAGTTTTTACTTTGTCACACTGTGATATTTGGGGACAAACACACTAAGAAATTTCCTTCACCAGTAAAAAGCATTATAATTCTTCATCCATCATTTTCATCAGTATTCATCAAGATACTGTGCCAGCCTCAGTTGTAGATACTGTATGTGGTAATTAGTAAAATCAGAAAACACCCTATTTTCACAGAGCTTATTATCTAGTTTGGAACAAAAGCTAACAGAAATGAACTACAATAAGCGAATTTTGCAATTTATTTGAAGCAATATGATAAAATCCAGCAAAGAAGGAGCAGAGACTTAGGGAGATTAGATTTTCAATGAATTGATAAGGATCAATGTCACTAATATGGTGACAGCTTAGGAGACTTTATAGGACCTCTATAAATTAATGGAGGGGCATTTTGTACAGAGAGAAAAATTGAGTCAGGGCTGTTTGTGTTCTGTTGGGAGTGCAGAGAGAAAGAAGGTCAGGGGAATAAAAGCTGGGAGCATAAATGATACAGAGCAGAGAGTTATGAGATAGGAGCATAGCACACATGGAACTTTTAAAGTCAGTATCAGGGATGTGGATTTTCCTATTAATACCACGGATGGTTCTTAGAATGCTTCAGCAAAGCTATGACATAATGTTCCAAAAGCAACCATTAGGGATACTGTATGGAGAAAATCGGGCAAGATGGAGGCTGGGAGAATGGTGAAGAGGGAGCTTGATCTGATCCAATGATAGCTTGCAACCACATGGTAAATGGAGAGTTGGGGGAGAGGTCTTCAAGCTTCAGAGAAACAAGTTGAGTCAAGAAGGTTTCCTTTGTGATCCAGAGTCAGAATTTCTAACAACCCAGTGTGTGAGCAGCTGCAAAGAGGAAGTTAGCAATGTTTTAGAAAGTGTTTAGAAAGTAGAAACGGAGTTCAGTTCTGTACATGGCTGGCAAGACGTCCACGTGTGACATACATGAATAGCATGAAAGGAAATTTGTGAACATAAGGGAGTCCGCTACTCATACATGTATTTGTTGGACGTCAGTTTGGCACATAACCTCAGTGTAGCAAAGCGAGGTTGAGTCTTGTTGTGGTGACGAGCCAACCATGGGACAGCTGGGCTGTCTAGACTAGCAGCAATGTCAAAATGACAGAATTGGAGGCTGGGAGATTGCTCAGGAGTTAAAATGCTTGCCACTCGTGAGTGAGGATTGGTGTTTGGTCACCACTGTAACAGGAACCCCTGTAAATGCCCAGTGTAAACGCTCGGTGTAATTTGTAGTCCTTCTGAAATTCTAGAGTGGAAACATAGAGACAGGATGTGCTCCAGAGCTAGGGAGCGAGACTAGTCATAACACGGTCTGAGTGAGAAAGCTTGCCTAACTGGACAAGGTAGGTAGACAACTGACTGAAGATAATCCCCTCAATCTCCAGTGTCCACATAGACACATACACACGTGCACACATGCACACATACACACACAGACACACACACACACCACTGACACACATGAAAATGTAAGAAAACAAGCAAACACACACACACATACACACACACACACAAAAAAAAAAAACAAAAAACAGATGAGAGAACACCTCCAGCATTTGAAAACCTACCTGGAATCACCCAACTATACATATGTTTGCATGCTAAAACTGTACTTTTTCTTTTCCCTCATTATGGTGAATTAGTGGCCAACACAAATCAAACTCATTTTTGAAGGTTGTTTATTTTCCTTTGCCTTACAGGTCTTTTGTGTGTACGTTATGGTTTCTGAACTTGCGTTTTGATGGGAACGCTGGGTGCAGATGTGTGTGTCTGTGTCTAAGCATTCTCTGTGCCTTCTCCTTGGCTCTTTTCCTTTTCTTTGCATGTTTGCTTTTTTCCTATTCTTGTATTTTATTTGTTTTGATTTTATCTTTTGTTATGCTTTTACTTGATTTTAGTACTTTTTCAGATGCCCATTTTCTAACGAGAGGGGAATAAAGAGAGTATAGACTTGAGTAGGAGGGGAGGTAGGGAAGATCTGGGAGGAGCTGAAGGAGCAGAAACCATAATCAGGATATATTGTATGAAAAAAATCAATTTTCAATAAACAAAGCAGGGAAAGAGATCTGCTTTCTTTTTCTCAACAACAGGATTTGATGATAATTTTGCCTTTCTCCCGAGCCTGCCTTGTGTGCTAATGAGCATTTGTGTTTTCTGACTTCTTGGGTCTGAGTTTCATTACTCTATTTTCTAGGATCGGCTCTCACTGAAAAGGCTTTCTTTCTGGAGGTCTCCAAAAGGTCAGATAAACAACTAATTAAAGGAGCAATTGCAAGGTAAGGTGGAACCTCATACACAACCACCAACAATGGGCTGAAAAAGGAGCAAATCTTGATGCGGAGAAAGAAACGATCTCATTTCTTCTGGAAGGTGTTGAGTGCTTGATAGCTTTAAAGGAGTGATGGCTTAGGATGGCTTGCACAAAAGGAGGGGCCATTTCCATGAGTACTTAGTCTGGGTGCGTGAAAAATGTTCAAATGCATGTTCTCTTTTTAAAACCATTTTTAAAGATTTATTTTATGTGTATTAGTGTTTTCCTTACATGTATGAATGCTTTTCCACACCAAGAAAATGGGGGATAATGTAACCATGTGCTTAGAAGGGTTTGGAAGTCCCACCAAGTGTTTCCAAAATGACCGTGTCGAATGGTGTCTTTTTTTTCTTGAACTTAATCAGAACTGGACTATTATGAAATCAAGACACTACCAGCCTTAGATATCAGAAGAAACCTTTATTACTTAAACCTGGGCTCATTAAAATGGAAAACTAAACTGTTGTAAAAGAGAGCATCAATGAAAGCTATTACTTAGGTAATGTCTTTTCAGGTACATATGGCCTATGTATATACCTGGCCCCTACAGAGATAAGAAGAGCAAATCAGATCTTGTAACTGAAGTCACAGATGGCTAAAAGCCACTGCATGGATGGTAGGAATCGAACCCAGGTTCAAGACAGCAAGTATCCTTTACCTAACTGAGCCGCCTCTCCAGCCCCTCACATTTATATTCTTAAAAGACATAAAAGACAGCTGTAGGTTTTCTCATTCCCTTCTGATTTCTGTTGTTAAAACCCAGAAAGCTTCCAGGAGGCTAATCCCTCTTAATTCTCACGTGGTTTAAATTAAATCTAGCCGAGACATAAGCTGTGAAGACTTTTATAGACCAGGAGCTTGAAAGGTAGGTACAATTTTAAGTTGAACTTTTTAATTTGTTTCCTGGCAACGCCTTTTTTTTTTTTTCTGGGCCTGAGGAATTTTATAGTGCCAAGAGTTGTGAATCATTCCAGATCTCAACCAACAACTGGACAACTGGGTGATTGGAAACAAATGGCCCTGGAAACCAAAAAAAAAAAATGATGGAGGTCAGGAAGTTGTTTTCTGAAATGACTTTTTGGGTGTATGTATCAAGAAGTTGAGAAGGCTGAAAAATATAAAGTCGTGATAAAAAAAGGATTAATTTGAAAGCAGTAAGAACAAGTAATACAATGTGTTTAAATGCCTTCTCTACAGAAATATAAAGCAGGAGGTGGAGGACAGGCTGCATGCCATCCCTAGGAGAGGGGTAGACTCGTGGCAACAGGAGCTAGCTGAGCACATTGCAACGGAATCATTGTGACTCAGACTGGCTCATGTTCATTCTGCAATCTGAAAAAAGATCAACTCTATTTCTCTCGTTGGGGGAGTATTTTCAGATGGTTCTTAAAAGGTTTCTTCTTCTTCTTCTTCTTCTTCTTCTTCTTCTTCTTCTTCTTCTTCTTCTTCTTCCTTTCTTTCTCCTTAAGCTGCTGGAGAGCAACTAGAAACAAATCTGTGCCTTTGAATAAATGTTCTGTCCATATGTTATTTTTCGCGGGAAGAGGTGGGGGTGTGAAGTTCTCTATTCTGCTGGCAGTCTTGCTCGGCCTGCCCAACCCCCACCCC
>LOEQ01000500.1:359485-387113 GCA_001685075.1 Bramus lutescens
GGGGGATGGGAGGGAAATGGGAGGAGGTGGAAATTTTTTTAAAAATAAAAAAAATAAACACACACACACACACACACAAAGAAGATCAAAATGGCAGGAATGTAAGACATAGATGTCCTCTAAGCATTCACGATCAAGACAGATTTCTTGACCTCTTGCGTTTGGTCCTACAGGGCCTGATTTTTTAATCTATAACTTCTATGAAGTAAGGTCATAAATTTGTGCTGTTTCAGCCCACCAGACCTGGGGTCACTGTTAAAAGCAGCCACAGGAAACTAAGACAGCCTTTTTCATATTAAGCACCCCATAATATGTATGTATTTGACGTATGAAAAAATACCTTTCAATTCAAGATATGTTGTCTTTTCGAATACACTCAAGTACAGAAATACATGCCCTTCAAGCTTACGATGTGATCACATTGCTTTACATGTTTCAAGGAGGACGTGTGAAACAGAATAAAATCATCTACGAATGGAATGGCAACAAATACAGTAATGTTAATATAAGTAAAACATATTCAAAGTCATTCTGGGCACTCAGTAACATTAGCCTTTATATTTGGAAATTAATTTCAATCTATTTAAACAGAAAAAATTTTCCTATAGAATTTTCTACACATTTGGGTCTTTGTTTCTTATGATGTATTTTACCCATCTTTGTTTAAATCCGTGTTTTTAGATTCTGGAAGAAAAAGTGGCTGAACCAAAGGGCCCTGTTCAGTTGTGTATCCCCTACATAAGTCTTTTCAAATGTCAGTTCATGGAGACTTTATATTTAATTTTTCTAAAGAAGCAATTAAATTAAGAACATGGATTAGTTTCTTGTCTTTTCTTAGTGTGATTATGGTTATAATGCATGTAGTAGACATAACAAAATCAATTTATGTGGCAAATCATTTTACATAGGATTTATAAAGGAAAACCAAAACAATAAAACATTTTTCTTCTGATTTTGGTAAAATAACTTGAATGTATCAGGGGATGAGTCTTTCCTTTCATTGAGCTCTGCTTTGCTGGTTGACCTCAAGCTAGTCACTGCAATTTCTTCTCATTTAGAGAACAGAGGTGTCTTAGAGTTTCTACTGCTTTGAAGAGACACCTTGACCATAGCAACTCATATAAATGAAAACATTTAATTGAGATTGGCTTACAGTTTCAGAGGTTCAGCTCTTTATCATTGTGGCAGGGAGCGTGGCAGCATGCAGAAGTAGTTGAGAGTTCTACATCTTACAGGCAACAGGAAGTCTGCTGACACATTGGGTTGTATCCTGAGCATAGGAAACCTCAAGGGCCCCACTTACAGTGTGACACTTCTTCTAACAAGGCCATACCCACTGCAGCAAAGTCACACCCCTTAATAATATCATTCCCTTTGGACTTTATGGGGGTAACTACCATAAGAGGGATACCAAATGGCCTATAAAATTCTGAGAAGTGACCTTTAAACATTTCAAGGATAGGAAGTCGCCTATGGGTGATGCAATATGCCCAGAAATTACTAAAAATAACATCGAGCTGTTCTAATGGATTGTTCTCTCACCCTGTGATGCTATTGCCACAGGAGAAAAGTGTTTGGTGGTCTACCAGAATTTTCACATCTTCAAAAAGCAGATGAGTTCTTCAAGATCTGTGGCATCTGCAGGCCCTCCCAATGATACTGATGTAGCCTTTGCTTCCAGATGATTTCTGTGGGCTGTATGCTTCATCGCGATATTCACAGATGTTTTGGCCAAATCCATAAACATATATTGAGACTGGCACCTGAAAGTTGTCAGTTATCTCATCAGCTGGGGCATGACTAGAATTAAAAGGTCTCTTGGTTTATGGACTGAGTGTTTTCTAAACCCTGCTCTTTCTCTTTATAAGTGTTTCCTGCAAATGTGCTCTTCAAAATCCTATCCTCCATTGGCCTGAGACAAGACCAAGTCTTGTAGAGCTGTAAAACCCATTTGCTCCGTCTAAGGTACTTACTGAGCTGCACTTATTACTGGTAAGGATAACTTGGCAGTAATAAATAAATTCTTTTAAAATTATTTTTATTTGTGTGTCTATGAAGGTGTTTGGTATATTAACACATGTGTATGAAATTCTGCATGTGTGTGTGTGTGTGTGTGTCTAGAGGCCATTGGGATTCTTCGTCATTCTTTCCTTTTGTGAGATGGAGTCTATCAAGGAACTCATTGCTTCAGCTCATTTGACTGGCCATCAGCATCATAGAGATCCATCATCTCAGGCCTGTCTCTACTGTTGGGGTTGGAGACACAACACAGCCACATCAAGTGTGGTGGTGATCTGAGCTCAGATCCTTGTGGTTGCAAAGCAAATGCTTTGCCCCCCAATCCATCCCCCATCCTTGCCTTCTTAATCTTATTACTTTCCACAGTCATAAGTCATTGCCTGTGCTGGAGCTATGGCCAGTTACTCAGTGAAACAAAATGATGAGGATCACTGTATTGAGAGACGAGGCAAAAAGAGGAGGAAAACAGAGGAGATAGCAACGGCTGACGTGACGTTCTAGCTGCTTCTTTTCCTCCATGCTGCCAGTTATGACTGCTTTCTGTAATTAAACTATGAGATAGCAATGGCTGAYGTGACGTTCTAGCTGCTTCTTTTCCTCCATGCTGCCAGTTATGACTGCTTTCTGTAATTAAACTATGAGATAGCAATGGCTGATGTGACGTTCTAGCTGCTTCTTTTCCTCCATGCTGCCAGTTATGACTGCTTTCTGTAATTAAACTATGAGCAAGTTGAGGACAGAATTCATTTTCTTCATTCACACTCACACATTGAACTCTTAGTAAATTCTACCTGTTAAATGAATAAGCAGTTGTAATGTCCTTCTATAAAGTGTCCAAGCTTAGATCTAGTTATTGTGTATTAACTATGCACACATAGGGAGCTAATCACCTTCTCTGTCGGTATTCCTACAGTTGATAACATGGGGCTAAAAACAAGTTTTAGGCATCTAGAGAAATGATTTAATGGTTAAGAGTACTCGCTGCTCTTGCAGAGGACTCTTTTTGGTTTCCAGCTCTGACATGGTGGCTTACAACCATTTGTAACTCCAGTTCTGGAGGCTCCTTTGTCCTTTGTTGCCCTTCCCTGGGCACTGCATGCAAATGGTATGCAGACGTGGATACAGAGAAGACGCCATGCAGTTAAATTTAAAATAAATCTAATAACAATTTAAAATTAGGAGTTACAATATGAGGCCATCTTATGGATTAAATACATTTATAATTTTAAAGTGCTCAGACTTGCTTATGTAGGGAGACAAAATTTTACCTTTATCCTCAGAGTTTTGGGGTAAGCCTATAAGTAGAATTGATAAATACTGAGTAAGAGAAGAACATGCCTATTTGCCTCCGTGTTATATGTCATTGATGCCTCTGAGGAAGGAAAGACCTAAAAATGCCAGGAGAGTTGAATATTTATACATAGAGTTGAACAAACAGTAGGAAGTTGTGAAAACATGACACAATTGTTGAGAAGTAGCCATGAGAATCAAGCCAGTTTACCAGGGTTTTGTCTATACACATTTCTTCCGACTCTGACTCCCAGTTCTCATTAACAGAGGACATCTCTTTAAATATTTAATTTAGTTTATGTTTATGAGAGCTCTATCTGCATATATGACTCTATGCCAGAAGAGGGCGCCAGACCTCATTACAGATGGTTGTGAGTCACCATGCAGTTACTGGGAATTGAACTCAGGACCTCTGGAAGAGCAGCCAGTGCTCTTAACTGCTGAGCCATCTCTCCAGCCTGAGGCTATCTCTTACACTGGATTTTATCTCCTTAAGGAAGAAACTAAGTCCTTCTTGCACCTAATATTTTCCAAATATTTTTAGCTCAAAATAACCCTTCTACCCAAACGGAACATTTTAAGAGAGTATATTATGCTGTCACTCAGTCAGTCCATTATGGTTTCTGAAAAGAAAACAAAAACAAAAACAAAAAACCCACTAGCTTTCAGCAGTGGTTCTCAGCAAAGGTTAATTATGTCCTGTGGAAGGTAGGAGGTGGGCGGTGGGTCATGTGTCAACACTGAAGACATAATGTGAGCAACACTGCTTGGTTTACAGAGAGGCTAGGGGTACTGCTAAATACATTGAAATATAAAAGGCAACCTCACAGCTTGGCCCAAAATGCCCATTAGGCTCAAGTCATAAAAGCATTTGTTTTGCTGTTGTTCACTTCTGTTTATTTGCATATGAAGATTAACCGAGTTTTTCTCAGATAAAGTTAAGAGCTATTGGAATAAAGAAAATTTAATGAATGTCTGCTATATTAATATAAAAACCGCTTCCTATGGATTTATTTATTGAAGTAAGCTTCAAGTTAGAACGGGGAAAAGTTAACATTGCTAAGCAGCTCAAGAGAATTTAATCTTAGGGATTAAAACCAAGTGTACTTTTCAAGGCCCAGTTTGGCAGTACCATTCCAAAAGATCCAGGAGCCTGGATCTTTGGCTTAATGGGAGCATTCAGGATTAAGATTGTTGACTTGATTACATAAAACTCGAAAATGGTAAAGTTCTTGGTATCAGTGAAATTCTCAACAAGTGGTTGTATGACAACTTCTTTAATTGTTGACTGGCTCAGGGGATGAAAACAGGAAGATAAAGGAAGGCTTTAGAGAAAAAATTGAATTCAACTTCCCTGTAATCTCTCACTCTCTTTGGGATTAATTAGAGCTGAGGATTTCGTTTGAAAGCTACTTTTTAAAACAATTTTGTCTGTCTTAGTAATTAATTCTGAAGACATTTTCACTTTTATTTTTTGGTGCACAAGGTTGCTCATTGCTACTGGTCTGAGACGGGGAGAAGGGAAAGAGATGTACACACTTACAAATGTGTACACAAATGCCAATTCTGGATATTTCACTCCTGAACACTATCCATTCCATTAAGGGGAATGCATGAGAAACAGCTCCCAGTTTTTAATGTTTTATTTTATTGTTTTTATTATTAGCATTGTGGGGAGTTAGCTGAACTCATAATGTGTGTGAGTGGCATGCATGCCATGGCTCACATGTGGTTAACAGACAAGTCTGTGAAGTTGATTCTCTCCATCTACCTCGCTATGGTTCTCAGAATCAAACGAAGGGCATCAGGCTTACACACTAAGTGCCTTTACCCACTGGACCATCTTGGTGGCTCCTGATTTTGGAAATCAAACGTGTATTCTAGTTATAAGTTAAATTTGAGCCAAGTGGCATTTGCTATGTAGTTTCAACATACATGGTAAAGATGCTAACTTTTTATGGTAAAAATATTAAATCCTGGTAACTTGTCATCAGGAGAAATAATGAGATGGACAGTCTTTAATGTGACCAGATAATCTTCAGAGATATTTTATATATGCAAAAGGTGAAAGTTCAGCTTATTTCAATACAAATTTCTCAAAAACCATTCTGCGTTTCTGATTATATTACTACAACTTTTACCGTCAAGACTTCACCTATCCCATCGTCTCTCTGGTCTCTGTGAAAAAGTTTTATATTGTTTACAGTTTTAAACAGCCCAGAGAAACTGTGGTTGCCTGTAAATTCCTAAGTTCTGCAAACATTTTTTGGGAGTTTTTTTTTTGTTTGTTTGTTTTTTTTGGTTCGTGGCAACACTAAAATCCTTTTTCAAACCTGCTGACTGTCTCTCCAGTGTAATTCTTCATGATGCGTCCTAAGTGCAGCCAGAACCTGCACGAACAAAGGACTTCCTGGATAATGCTACCCACTTCCGGTCCTCCTCCCAGTGACCTGAGACCAACACCTCTACACGTGTTGGGAACTCTCTTGACACAGCCCAAACCCAGTCCTTATGGTTTCCTTTCTCTTCATCATTTTGGCTTTGTCTTTGGGTGGGTGTGACTTGGCTACTCTGATTAACATCTAACCCTAGCCCATTTTTCTAACTCCTACACCCATCAGCTGCCCGTGAAAATCTATGTAGACATTTTTGCTGTTTTCCACAGTATCGATTCACACTACAGCATTGGGTCCTCCAGGGCAAAGCTTTCTGTGACACCCATGGTGGTACACCGTATCCTGAAGAACATTGGTGTGTGTGGTACTCAATCTGGTGTATTTTGTTTGAATGAGTGTTGGTATACGGCAAGTTTCTATATCAATATTTTAAAAAGTTATTTCTTTTATTTTTTAAGAACATAATATAATATAATCATACAATTTACCCCTTCCCCTTCCCCCTCCAAACACTCCCATATATCTCCTTGCCTTGATCACTTTCAAATTCATGGCCTTTTTCATTAATAATTGTTACATACATATATGTATATGTAAGTTAATACATACCTATATAAATGTAACCGGTTCAATCTGTATAATGTTACTCATATGTATATGTTTTTAGGGCTGACCATTTGGGATTGGATAGCCAGTTGGTGTGTTCCTTCCCCAGGGAACATAATTTCTTCCGCTCTCAGCACTTCTTGGTTGTCTGTGGGTCTTTGTGTAGAGCTGAGGTCTCAGGTTCTTTCTCTTGGTCGCTTTAGCATGTCTGCTGCTGGGGTTCTCGTTCAGCTCTTATTTACAAGTCATGTTGGTAATAATTTGTGGCTGCAGCTTTTGACGGTTCTAGGAAACAAAATCTCACAACAAACTCCTCCATCTTCTGGTTCTTTGTCCCCTCCGTTCTGCGATGAACCTTGAGCCTGAGGTTCAGAAACTGTGTTTTAACGATATCAGTTGGGATCGGGCTTTACAACTCTGAATTTTGATCCGTTGTGACTTTCTGTATTGGTTTCGGTTTGTTGCAAAACAGAAATTTCCTTGATGCGGGCTGAGGACAAGCCTTATCTATGGGCACAAGGACAAATATTTAGAAGACAGTTAGGGGTGATGCTGGTTTAGTAAAGCAGCTGCTCAAGATTCTTCTCCAAGATCCTTGCCTTTACTAGCTCTGGGTTGGCTGGGTTTCCAGGGCTAGACATGATTTCCCTATTGTTGAAAAAGTCTTAAATCCAATTAGCGCTGTGCAGTACCACCAAGTTATGCCTGCCACTGCTGTGCCCTGAATGCTGTCATGAGAAGTGACTCAGCCATTAAAGGCTAGGCTCACAACCAAAATGTCATTTTTTAAAGAAAAAAAAAATTTAAAGACATTTAAAATGCTTTAAGTTTTTCTTTCAGGGCTTTGTAGGAAAGAAGCCCATCCAGAGCAACTGTGTCTTCTCTGCTGAGGATCTCATCAAGATGAAGTCAAGATATCTGCTAAGAGATATGCCTTTTTTGGAGCTTAGGATCCAATTTCAAAATCGCAGGGATTTTGGCAGATGTCAGCTCCATGTGGCAATGGAACTGAGACTCACGCTGTGGGTGACTGCAGACTTGGGGTTTGCCATGTGGCCACCTCCACAATAGGTCTTCTCATTCTCCACTTGCGTTTTCTGGCTGTGACCCCCTAATTAGATCGGTCCCAGCAGCACTCAATGGGGGATGGGAATTACATAGGAGCAAACACCACCTGAGGTAGGAGTGGGGGAGAGCCTCTCGGAGGTTGGCTTAGAATTTGGGCAGCTGTACACTCAATAAGTTCTAGGTTTATAAAGTATTGTCGTTCTGTGTCACTTTGTAGAAACTGAAAAGTATAAAGACAAGAATTAGCTGAATTGGCTGGGCAGTGGTAGCTCACACCTTTCATCCCAGAACTCTGGGGGCAAAGGCAGTTGGATCTCTGTGTTTGAGGCCAGCATGGTCTACAAATTGAGTTCCAAGACAGCCAGGGCTACACAGAGTAACCCTGTCACACACTACACACACACACACACACACACACACCCCTAAAAGAAAAAAAACCCACAAATTTAAAGCCCATTTAAAATCCAGTTTCTGTCCTGTTTTCATTTTATTTTCCTGGGCCTGATGATGTGTGCCTATAATCCCTGAATTTAGGGGGCTAAGAAGGACAGAACACAAATTCTCAGCTCAAGCAAAATATTAAGACCTTTTCTTAAAACAGCAGCACAATCATTCAAGCAAACTAAAACAACCCTTTGCTCTCATTTTTTTTTCAGATTTTATCATTTATTTGTTTTTAGCTGTACGTATGGGCATGTGTCTGTGTGTGGGTATGTGCACATGAGTGCTGGTGTCTGAAGGGGCCAGAGTATCAGATGGGGTTGGAAGTTACCATGCGTGGGTGCTGGGAACTGACTTGACTCCTCTGTAACAGCTGTATGTGCTCTTCCTCATCAAACCATTGTCTGTGTCCTCTCTACTACCCACCCGCTTTTCATTCCCTGGCTTGAATCTAATACCAGCATGCCCCAAACTTTTAGGTGAAATTCGGTTAAGATCATGAACATGTCTAAATCGATGTGCAATTTGTTCATAACCAACTAACCTTCAGATCGTAAACATTCTGCACTTGGTCTTTTCAGACTCCTCTCTTGGGTTTCAAGCAGTGGTTCCTGACCTTCCTAATGCTTGAGACCCTTTAATACAGCTCTTCAGGTTGTGATGAGCCCAAACCATAAGGTTATTTTGGTTGCAATTTCATGACTGTAACTTTGCTTCTGTTAGGAATTGTAATGTAAACTTCTGATATGCAGGATATCTGTTGTGTATCTCCTGTGCAAGGGCCGTTTGACCCCTGAAGGGGTCGTGACCCACAGGTTGAGAATTGTGGGTTTAATGTATTATTTTCTTACCAGCATTTTATTTTTCTTTCCAAAGTAAAATTCAGCTGAAAAAAATAGCTTTATCTCTAGTGTTGATCACAATTAAAACATTGTAATGACAAATCTTCAGCTAGAAAGATCTGGGTTTAAGCAAGAAATATCTTATCTACCCTTTTAGAAGTTTTGTTCTACTGTTTGTTTTAATTTATATGAATACTTCAGCTACTCTGTCAATAAAATATGATGATCATATTGTACTGAAGAGATTTTTATAAATAATAAAGAAATTCCTTTTTAGAGTGCACAGTATCAGAATTAAGTGAAGGTGAGATTTCTCTTCCCTGATGGAAAATTATTTAGTTGATTCTGGGTGACGTTTCCCTAGGGAAGGTCCAAGGACACTGGTTATAAAGGCAGATTGCTAAGTCTCTTTCCAGAACAGCCATGTCAGAAACTTCAGAACATGCTCACAGAATGGATGTTGGAAACAGACAACCCAGTTGGTTTGAAAATCTAATGTTTCAGAACCAATAGTAGAAGGACACAAATCATTTGTTATATAGAAACAAGATTGTCATACTGGAAAATATTTTTCATAACTTTAAGAGAAACATCACTGCAAAAATAATCATTTATACTCCCTGTTTGTTGAATTACACAGGCTACCTGTGCATGGCATTAATTTAGGATTGATATTTTTGCATCTTCATTCACTGTGATGTAGACTAAAATACTTATCTCTTTCATTGCCCACTATCTAAAAGTCCTGCCTTTATTTCAAAGAACAATATCCAAGAAGACAAATACCATTTAGAATCTCATCTCATGCCTGTATTTCACATGATAAAGATAAGCTTGTTTCTATTTATTTGCGTTTTGTCTTTGGATTAGAAACAGAAGACTAAGTACCTCTTCATTTTTAGAAATATGTATGCTATTATGTGAACATACTTTTGGAATAAAAAGTCAAGCTGTAGTCAAAGCGGATGAAGATAATTAGAAGGAATATTTGATTATTTAAAATCAGCCATATTTTGCAGTCAACCAAAAATCCGTAGTATTACCAACCATCTTCATGCCTGACAGTACTACTACATCAAGAACAAGGAAATAACCTTATATTTCTTCTTTTTGGACCCTACCTTTTCAACCATTGCCAATAATGTTCAAAAACATGTGTCTTCTCTTCGGTGAGCCCCACCCCCTACCTGAGCTTGAACTGTCTTGAACTCTTATTTTGACGAGAGCCCTGTGCAGCAATATCTCTGCTAAACTGGAAGCTGGTCAAGGCTGTGCAGCTTCCTCAAGTGCAGCTTCCCCAAGGCTAGTAAAAAGCTTTATTGCGGTGGCCCTTGGAAACGGGGAGAGAGTGTGTTCCATCGCCCACTGTGGCACATCAGCCCTGCAAATTATATCTTTCCCCTTCGTGAGGAGCTGCAAGACGCCCAGATGCGTTTTCTAAAGCACGATTTGAAAATAATGAGACAAATGCTGGACCCAACATGCTCTTGACAGAGACCGCTGAGTGGAAGTGTGTGGAAGATTTAATTTGGCCAGATGCTGCGGCACTAATGCTCGGCCTCCCTCACTCGGGCAATTGTCAAGCCTCTGCGATTTAGGAGCTAGGCCGTGCAGAGCAAAAGAGGATTCCAAGAAGAATGTGGATAATCTGGAATTGCCACTAGCGTTTGGCCTTATTCTTGCAGGGCAGAAAAACTGAAGGCTACATACTTACCTAGGTTAAATTGGTCACATGAAAGTTTAGATTTAAATTACTGTTGCCATCTCAAAAGAGACAACTTTTCCGTATTAAATGACCAAAAGACTTCTGATACTATTTTAGCTACATGTTTTAATATTTTGGTATGATTTTAATATTTTGCTTAATAATAGATACAAAGAGGCTGTATAAACAGCTCATATAAATACAAAAACAATAGAAGCTAAATGACATGGGATACAGTAGTATGTATAATTAATTTGCAATTTATTGGAGTTGGGGGGTCTCTAGTAAGACTTCAACACAGAATTCTACTCTGAAAAATTATCTGGTATATGGAACTTTAGAAAAAGATCTTAAAAATTTCGAACCTCCATTTCTTCATCTGAGTAATGAATATAAATAAACCTCTTATAGGCATTGTGAAGAATAAATACTTGTCTAGTGCTTAGAACAGTGTTCAGCAATTTCTAAGTATTTTGTAAATAACTATTATCATCATTACTAATGATATCAACAATATAGTCACTAGCAATGACTAGTATTCTTAGTGGTGTTAATATAGCTAACTATTATCAGTAATAATACCCTTGTTAACTTTGTCATCATTAATAACATAAGGACTTATGGCTATGATAAGTAGTGAATATTCTGGATGCCTGTCAATACTCCTTAAATATCAAATTTCAGAAGTATTTAAACCCTGGTTTTAGTTTCCCCTTTCTAAAGATACCTTACGAGCTACAAAGATGTCTCCGCCATTAAAGGCTAGGCTGACCACCAAAAATATGGAGAGTCTTAATCATAAAATTCTACAAACAAGCAAAGAAATAAATTGCTTAAGATTGTAGACCTGTAAGAACTTGTCTTTCTCACTCATGGTGTGAGGCATTACAAATCTTGGTTAAGTAAATATGTTGTAAGCAATTGCAAGAGCACAATTACTATTTATTAATTTCCAATAAAATAAGTGCATTTGCTTAATAAAATTAAAGTGCGACTATTCCCAAGCTCTGTGCCTTTATTTGGAACTACAAAAGCTTGGAAACATCCAAGACTTTCTTTTTTTAAAAAATAATTTACTTTAGTTTTATTTTATGCGCATTGATGTTTTACCTGTGCAAGGATGTCTGGGGGCCCCTGGAACTGGTATTACAGACAGTTGTGAGATGTCATAGAGGAGCTTGGAATTGAACCCAGGTCCTCTGGAAGAGCAGTCATTGCTCTTAACTGCTGAGCCACCTCTCCAGCCCCCCAAGAATTTCTTAAGTAAAAAGATAATAAATGTTGGTATATCAACTTTATAGACTGCTAGTGCAAAGATAAACAAGACAAACACATAAACTCCCAATAAGGAGCCATCAAATCATGAAAATCATGGGGCAATTTAGATGCATTTTACCCAGTAAAAAAGGTGATATAAGCACACCTGGTTTATATTTCCAACTCTGCAACATTCTGAAAAGTGTAAACCTGTGGAGACAGTAAGCATCACAGTCGTTGTGAAGGGTTGATGGGAGGTATAGACTACATGCTGAGACTACCCCGTGGGATACTGTAAAGTTGGATAGATGTCATCCTTAGACATTTGTCACATCAGTAGGATATATATATGAAAACAGAATACAAAATGCAAAGTATGAGCTTGGGGTGATTGTGATGCCAAGGAAGGCTTATCAAGTATACCAAATGCACCATTTGGATAAAGAATACTGATTATTGAGGAGACTTGCAGCAAAGTCAGAGGCATATGGAAATCTTCTGTACATTCTACTCAATTATGTTGTGAACCTACAAGTTCTTAAAATGATAAAGCTTCAGAATGTGTGGAAAGCAAGTCCAATTTACTGGTTTCTTTATATGCTACACTAAGGTCCTTTTCTTGTTGGAGATGCTGTTTTCCTATCAAGATACCTGGAGAAAGATCTCGAGCAGGTTGTTTTAATACTGTGAAAGGATATTTAGAAAGTATGAAGTTTGGAAACATGCTTAGCAAATGTTTTGTGAGCATTTCAGAGCACTGAAAATGATAAGTCAGATAAAATTCAAGCCATATCTAAAGGCAAAGATCCACTAATCCAACCATTCCTTAACACAACCAACCATCTATCCGTTCACCCATTTGTCATCAAGCTGGCTACCTGCTTTGTATCACACAGTGTTCCAGAAATAGTGGCCACAGAAAAAAGACAGTAGCTCTCCTTTTCACGGATCTTGCAACTGAATAAGAAAACAGACAATCAATAAGCAATAAATGCACAGTTATTGTCTGTTAGTGTAATGGAGAATGAATGGTGTCTGTTTTATATCCAATGATGAACACTGAGGTTAATATATTCATGAAAGGTAGAGAAGCAGCTATAGAAAGGCTAGAGAAAATGCATTCTGAGAAGGGAGAAGTTTTTTTTAAGTTAGTAATATAAGTAGAACTTAGAATTTTTGAAAAATTACAAAAGAATATATACACATGATGATGGGGGTTGGGTAGTAGGGAAAAAGAGGATGGTGTGAAATAAATTTAGATAAGTAGTTAGGGCAGATTAAACAGTATGATGGCCTGTTTGGGTAGGCTACAGTTAAACATTACTATTAATAATTTGGGAAGAATCTCAGAGGAAGGGAATGAAATGATCTAGCTTACTTTTTGGGTTGGTTAGCAATCCCAGTGTCCAGTAAAAGAGGGAATATAGAGGGAAAAGAAGGAAAAAAAATCATCGAATAAAAAGTTATGAGCCCAGCATCGTATTGTGGAAGCAATTGATATTAAATTTGGCTAAAAATGATACTAAAATGGAAGCAGATGATCAGATGTAGTGTTGAGCTTGTGAATCTGGGATGATGTCTTTGCCAAAACATTTTATCTAAGTAGGCATTTCAGAAAATGGAGTCAAGGATGATTGTAGCATCCAGTGGCCATTAATAGAAGTCTACAATAATTTGTCTGTTCACTCCATTGATGGCATTCAGAGGCAAAAAACAAAGAATCCAACCAAGTATATCTTGGTGAACCAATGAGTTTATTAGGTTTAGTCAAAGGGCCACATAGGTTAGAAATTATGTCCAGGAGCATGGGTGACTGAAAGGCAATCACTTCAGTTTAAACTCCCACTAGCAACATGAATGATAAAGCTTATTGGTATAGGAAGGTCTTCTTTCTATGTGTTGCTTTCATTGGTTGAGTAAAGAAAACTGCCTTGGCCTTTTGACAGGGTAGCCCTTAGATGGGCATGGTAGGCAGAACAGAATTCTGGGAGGAAGAAGGCAGTGTGGCAGATGTCATGAATCTTCAGCCCGAGACGGACGTAGGTTAGGTTCCTTGCCGGTAAGCCACAGTTACATGGTGATACACAGATTTAATAGAAACAGGTTAATTAAGATGTGAAAGTTAGCCAAGAAGAGGCTAGAGATAATGGGCCAGGCAGTGTTTTAAATGAATACAGTTTCCGTGTAATTATTTCGGGTGTAAGCTAGCCTGTCGGTGGGACGCAGCCCTCAGCTCCACATTACAACAGCTTATATAACATCTGAAGAACCACTGTAGAGTCCCATCTCCAGTCAATACTTTCACCTCCTATAAATTATACCACCCCCTAAGCTGCATGCAGCTGTGGCACAAGGGAGGCAAGGCTGGCATCCCAGGCTGGGGTCTGGTGATGCTTGCATTTTCCCACAAGGTAACAGTAATGTGTGATTGTTAGACTTAGCTATCATTGTGTTCTTCTGCTTATTTGATGGCTTGATTGTCAGTTACGAGAGTCTCTAACCATGGCATCCCTGCTTCATGATGGTTAATGGTCATGGCAGGTCCAAAGGAAATAGTTCTGTTGTTACCATGGATGTCAGTGTGAAGGTCAGCCAAAATGGGTTCTGACCTCACACACTCTGTGCTTACTGGAGATCCTAGGCATTTCCTCCTATTGATCTGCTGAGGTGTGGGGATGAGGATGTTGACTCCTCTGTGGTTCATGTGGCCTGCTCTACTTCCTATCTCCAGTGGAGCTAGGACTGTCAATCCCCATGTCAACTCTCCGTCATCTCTGCTTTCCTACGGACATGGTCCTAGCCTTAGAAGAGGCAGCCTCTTCTTCAAAGTGTATTCACTTATCTCATCCAGGCACTGAGGAATTTTATCTGTCCCCCCTCTCCTTCTCTATCCATCCATCCATCCATCCATCCATCCATCCATCCATCCATCCATCCATCCCCCAGGACTAGATGAGAGCTTTCTAAAACAGAAGCACCTTAAATGCATTTTTTTTGCTTTATTTTGTGCAATTCCCTCTATGTCATCAAGTGACTTTTTAAAATTGAAAACATATTTTTTCACACAATATATTCTGATTGCTGTTTCCCCTCCCTCAACTCCTCCTAAATTGTAAATGTATTGCTATTTGCGTAGAGGGAAGAGTCATGAGGTATTATTCCATGAGTCTACACAAATATATAGCAACTCACAGCTCAAAATCTTTGGGGCTTGGGCTACAGCAGGGTGGTAGACTAAGCTATTAATTCTTACTGTTTAATGACTTTCATCTTTTTCTTTTTCCCCTTGTGGTCCCCTATTTTCCCCTGGCCCAATTAATGAAATTTGAATGAATAAACTTTAAGCTCCTTTTTAGATTCATAATAACAACCATTCCATGTCCAATTCTGGACAGAAATAAATCATGTTCTGCCCAACATATTTCAGAAGTTGAAGAAAAAATAGAATGGGGAGGGGATATTGTTAATTTATTGGCATCACTTAGATTCCAAGATAAAAAAGAGGACAAGCGAAAATACTAAGATCCTATTTGAACTAGATGCCTTCTAGAAGAGAATTATTCCTTTAAGTTTGCTGTGTGTTGGCAACCAGGACACTCTGAAAGCTCTGACTGTCCTGGAACTCAGTTTGCAGACTAGGATTTCCTTGAACTTACAGAGAGTCTCCCGCCTCTGCCTCTTGAGTGCTGGAATTAAAGATATGGGCAATCATGTCCAGCCCGTGGCTGATTTCTGTTGACCTCTCTTTGTTCATTTGTAAGTCAAAAGAAGGCTCACAAGGCCTGCAAGTTTTGATGCTGCTGAGTAGCCCAAATGATGAAGATGACAGTTTTATTTCCACTCAGGCGAGAGGCTCACTTGGACTTTAGATGCAACCATAATGGCCGTCTCATCAAGAGAGAGCACTCTCCAACACATGTGGCAAAGTATTCAAGTAGTACTTTTTGTCACATTCATTGCTATCTTCTTGACACAGAAAGTCCATGGCCAACTAGAGATTCTGTAGGTGAAATTTTTTATTGGGACCTCCGTTGATGGTGGTCACACCAGCCAGCTCCCCAAATAATCTCACAGAGACTTATTATTAATTAAAAATACTAGGCCATTAGCTTAGGCTTGTCTCTAACTAGCTCTTACATCCTAAATTAACCCATATTTTTATCTATGTTCTAACACGTAACTCAGTACCTTATCTCAGTACAGTATGTTCATCTCCTGCTTCCTCTTTATCTTGCTGGCAACTCCCGAGACTCCCCTGGGCTCTCTTCCCCTGCTCTCTTTTTGTCTGAAAGTCCCGACTAACCTCTACCTGTCCAGCTCTTGGCCAGTCAGCTCTCTTATTAACCAATGAGATTAATACATATTTACAGTGTATGAAGATTGTCCCACAGCCAGACTCCATGGAGGAAGGTGCTACACACCCCTGGCTCTGGATGAAGACATGTGAATGGTGGACAGCTGTTTGCAAAATATTTACCATAAACATGCTTGGTGGATTTATTTCAGGTGGTTAGCATCCTAACATTCCTTTACAAAGTTAAATGTTTATTCAAAACACTAAATGTCAGCCAGATTTAGTGGTGGTGGAATTCCCTTTCAGTTCTAACACTAAAGGGCAGGCTGATCTCATGAGTATGAGGCTAGCCTGGACTACACAGTGACCCTTCCAGGATAACCAGGGTGCATAGTGAGACCTTGCTTCAAAATATTAAAGTAGTAAATAAGCAAAATAAAATAAAGACAAAACAGAAAAAAACCATGGCCACATTAATATTTATTTTATTATTTATTAATATTTATTTAAGTTCTACAGCGTGAGTTCCTTTTCAGCAACTTCTTTTGTGTCTCCTGAATATGCCCCATACTGAAGGTAAGTTCTTTAGATGAACAGTGTTAAGTATCTGTAAACTTCTTTCATGGTTTATCAGTGCTCTTTATATTCAGGTATATATAACATAGGCACATGAATCGATGTATGTATATTTGTGGTATAAAAATGAAATTAGGCAGGATATTTTCTGTGATAAAAGGTAGTATCTAAAAACATTACCCTTGATGCTATCATGATAAATACTGAAGAATGCAGGACTCCACAACTTTCTCTTGATTTATACCTTAAATTGTATAAAAATGTAATATTTTTTAAGTGAGCTATACCTTTGTTTTGTATCAGAAATAACTTTGATGGAACATAATGATAACTATTGTTACCAATGAGGTTACAATGTCTTTATTGTCCTATTTCATTCAGCAGTTAAAATGAGGATGCAGATATGGAAAACAACCTTCATAATTTTTCTTAATTTTTAAATTTTTAGCTTTGATCATCTCCGTTGGGTTGCTGCTGCCAGTAAGGAATGACGTAATGGGAGCGCACATTTCCGGTGTTACTATCGCAGGAGGTTCTCACGTCCTTTGCACGCGCTCTCTCTCCTTCTCCTCACCTTTGACCTAAATTAGGAGTTGAAGTGTGCACCATGTACAATATACTTTGAGAGCTCTGCTGGTTGCCTATGACACAGTCTCATTTATTTCCACTTTGTAGTATCTCGTCTGGGATTCTACGACAGTGCCTCACGCTTGGTATCGCACGCCCTCTTAATTCTCAAATAATAAGAAATGCGTCATGTGGCTACCACCTTTAAATTGTAAGGGAACAATTAGGCAGCAGACTAGAGCCACGTGCTTCCTGTGCTCGATGCATTTCCTGAAGGAAGCCACTAAAATGACATTGCTAAGTGGGTATTTATTTATTTATTAATTCATTCATCAAAAACTCTATTGAGCATATATGATGTGGTGAGCAATGTATAGATGCTGGGAACATAAAATAACTGTTGGGATAGTCAGGGGCTGCCTTGGCTGTGGAGAATCTGATGATAGCAAAAGAGGCAATTAAAATACTATTATTATTATGTTATTATCCCATAATGGCAACTGTTAGCTTTAAATATTTTGGTATGAAAAATATAAACAATTGCTATATTGAGATTTTATAACACATATGTGTCAAATTAAGGCTTTATATTAGTTATTTTTGATCATTTAGTTGACACTGTAATCGTTGTAGAAATGAATAAAGAAAACCCCAAGCTATATAATAAAAAAATCTATGAGTGCATCCAACTCTTGTGGGACTATGTCTGCTTTTCTATAAATAGCTGATTCTCAATGTATTGAGACACCAAATTGTAAAGACCAAGTCACCCATCTTAGTCTATATCAAAGTTTCTCAACCTTCCTAATGCTGTGACCATTTAATGCAGTTCTGCATGTTGTGGTGGTGGCCCTCAAACTTAAAATTATTCCTTTGCTATTTCATAATTGTAATTTAATACTATTATGAATCACAATGTAAATATATTTGAAGATAGAGGTTTGTAAAGGTGTCATGATCCCTAGGTTGAGAACCCCTGGTCTAGATAATTACTGTGAATATCTCTCCATCCTTAAAACAGTGTCATAAAACTCAAATTCTCAAATATACTATTTTTTGGTGGCCAAGTGTAGATTTAATGTAGAGATAAAACATATTTATTGTGCATCTTGATTATTACTGGAAATAAGTTATCAAGTTGGAGGATGTTGATACGATATCTGCCCCAGATGTTGAATATGTTGTACATATCACTAACTGAAGAATTGGAATATATGCCCAAGCTACAAGAGTTTGCAGTGTAGCAATTCAGATGAATATAAAGATGCGTAACATAGAACCGTGGATATGTACAACAAATGAGGGAAAGAAAGCAACATCAATTTCACTCTGTTACAATTGTTAGGTACCAATCAATAACAACTACAGTGTCAAAAAGTTTGAAGGACTCTCATCCTGGTATTACTTTGCACCCCATAATAATAAAGAGTAAAAAGTCTCATTGGATTTATGTGTATTGGCTTTATGGTTGTCTTTATATTCCCATGATTCCTTTAATATCCTCCCTGTTTCATGCTGTAGAATATGCTAAGCGTAATTGTTGGTTCATGGAACTCATGTGTTTGTCTGTGATACGCTTATGGAAGCCATATGTTTGCCTGTGATATGCATATGGAAATCATGTGTTCAACAGTGATGTAATATTGGAATTATGTGTTTATCAGTGATGTACATAAGGAAATCATGTATTTGCCTGTGAGTGCATATGGTTGCAGAAAATAGACTTTTACAGGGCTACACACCAATGAAACATTCCTAAAATTTCAGAAGAACAGTCTGTTAGGGAAAATAAATTGTATTTAAATAAGTGGTTAGTTCTAGAATTAGTGGAATCTAAAAGTTTGCAAACTCTCTAAATGCTGATACTCGTAAAACTCTTGGAATGATACAAATAAAACAAATTTTAGAGTGAGTTTGTTTTAAAATATTATTTCAACTAATACCATGAAATAAAACATACATTATTCTGAGAGAGAGAGAGAGAGAGAGAGAGAGAATATAAACTTCACAGAATGAAACCCCCTAAAATAGAAGGCACCCTCAAAATCCAGTCCTTGGGATGCAGACATAATAGCTATTTGATCTGACATGAGCTTCCGCACCTGTGATGATGTAAATTCTCATCTACACCCAAAAGTAATTGTGAGTTAACTGATATTTTTGATGCACAGCATGTGGCCGGGTCAGAGTGATATTTATATTTTTATATGCTAAGAATTCATGATTAAAAATAACAATTACTGAAAGTAGAATTTTTGGGTCAAAGACTGTTAATTATTAAGTTTAAGGCAAAAACGTACAACTGACATATCCACTCATGTGCTGGAAATTGTCTGGGAAAGACTAACACTGCTGTATGAAGTGAATCATTGACAGTTCACTGGGAAATAGTAGGGAACTGAGAGTTCTGTCCACCACACAGGGACAAGTTAGCGCATCTCAGTGCTGTGTTCTTTCTCAATTCCGCTACACTCACAGTTTTTTTGGATTAGTTTCCCTTTAGTTTACCGGGGTGTACCTCAATCCTAATTAAATGGGAGTAAGGTTTTCTTTGTCAAAACCTTATTTCTGTATATCAGACACTTGGCGATAAGGCAGGGCCATCCATCAACTGCACCCTCAAAATTTTTACGGTTTTTCACTTGTTAAGCTGAGAAGGACTTCTGACTGAACGCTTGATTGATGCATGCTGGTGCCCAATCATTGGCTCCTCTATGTGCCCATTGCTTCTACTTCTGTCTCGGGATCTCAGGACCACAGTTCCTTCCCCTAGACATTTGGTATGTTCCATTAGCATCTACCTTATCATTCCAGAAGGCTATAGCATCTGTAGACTCTTCACATGAGACAATGGAGTTCCCCCAAGTGAAAAATATCTTTGCAGAGGAACCCATATGTTGCTAAAGCTGATCATACATGCTGATATTTGACTATTTTCCCCTGAAGAACTTAGATCCTTATGTTCTTTCCTGGGACTAAAAACACTTATTGCTTATTGGGATTTTACTGAAAGAATATGTGTATTACAGAGGCATGAAAAGAAAGTTGGCATTTAAAATTTACAGAACAAGTGAAAGAATTGACTAGGGGAGCTTTTATAACAAAATATAATTTTCACAATAATCTTGGAGGAGAGCCACTCCTATCTTGGTGGACAGACAGGAAGACTAAGGTATTGCTAGCTTAAAATCCCAAAGTCCACGGTAAACACAAAGTCAAGATTTGGCTATTTGTTCCCTGACCTATCTGACAGGCATTTGGTAAATGGCAGTGTCTTGCTAATACGTTTAGTACAATCTCTTCTTCAGCGTGATTAACCGTGATGGGGCTGTTGCTGAGAAGGTGTGCTTAATGTATTGTAAAGGGTCACAGATGGGGAGAATTAAGGCCAAGATGCCCAGCTAGCTAGACTATGAAAGACATAATCCATATTTAATATCCTTTCTCATTAACAGTAGCAGTCACATATAAGCGATTTCAGTTAAGAACTAATCTACAGCCGTAACCAAGTTAGATGGCATCCCTAATTACAGAAGGTAGGGCTCCATTAGTCCCGCCCACTGTTGGCTGTTGTCCAGTGTTGTCAGAAATTAATGTGTGCCTAAAGCTGATATGTGATACACTTTTTTAAAAAGAAGAAACATAAAAGGATTAGTTTTATTCCACAATG
The DNA here is from genome assembly GCA_001685075.1 of Bramus lutescens. Lineage (NCBI taxonomy): Eukaryota > Metazoa > Chordata > Mammalia > Rodentia > Cricetidae > Bramus > Bramus lutescens. The sequence continues at coordinate 380,217 of LOEQ01000500.1, forward strand.
TAAGCCCATTCCATGCAGAAAAACATGATTAAAAATCATCTGAGACAAAGTGCATTAAATGCACCTTTTGCCTTGATTTCTAAAACTAGCAGCTGTTTCCAGGGCAATTTTATGCACTGTGATTGAAACTTCTTTCCAAACACGGCTTTGTCTGTGTCACCTGACCTTGCTTTAGAGGGACTAATTGAATTGACTTTATTTCCACTTGCTAGACCTTTCCGTTGCAGTAATCCATCATAAAAGTGACATAATGCATTTACTAATTCACAATCGGATAAATTAGCTCAAACTAAGGGTCTCCAGCTTGAAAAATTTAACTCTGAAAGAAAACAGTATGGATAAGTTCTAAGGAACCCCTAGGGGTTTGCAAGCTTCAACTCCCACTTCAGAGCCGTTAGAAATTTCCCATATGTGAAATTATTTGCTTACAGCCTTTTGTAAATGTAAACTAAAAATTACTTTGGAAAACTCACTCATGAGTACTGTACTTTTTATCGTTTCTGCTCTGCTCCTCTCTCCCCCAGCTTCTTCCCTTTCCCACCTCCCTCCAAATATGGACCTGTTTTTCTTCAATTAGTATAGTTACACACACAAACACACACACACTACACATGTATAAATACAACCTGCTGAGTCCATCTAGTATTGCTTGTATGTACATGTGTTTAGTACTGAGCACTTGGGATTGGGGAAAAAAACACTTATCAGGAAGCTAGTCCCTGGAGAACACACACACTCTCTCTCTCCCTTCCTCCATCTCTCTCTCTCTTTCTCTCTCTCTCTCTCTCTCTCTCTCTCTCTCTCTCTGCATTCATTATTTGCTTGTAGCTCTTCATGTAGGGATGGTCCTTGAGAGATTTTCTTCCTCCATGTTGGCATGGTCAGCTGGTATTATAATTTTTCAAATCCTGTTTTGGTGACCATATTGTTAAGATTTCACGGATACAATTTCCCTGTCATATGGAAGACACCATCCCACAGTAGATGTCTTGGTCCACTACTTTTCCATTCTTTCTATACCCCCTTCCTCTATGCTTCCTGAATGTTAGGGGGAAGGGTTGCATTGTCGATGAATTGAACGGGGCTGGAAACCCCATGCTCAATTGTTCTCTCCATTGTGACCAGGTGTATATTTCTGCCTATTGGAAAAGGAAGCTTCGTTGACAAGGAATAAGAACTACACTTATACTGTTAATATAAGGGTATGTATTTAGAATGAAGTTGGAAATAATATTGGTTTAGAAAAGTAGCAGGAATAGGTTTGCCTCTAGGGTCCATGACCTCACTAGATGGGAGTAGTTGGATATGTTTACAGTACCAGACATGAATTCCCTCCTATTGAGCAAGCTGGAAGTTCAATTGCATAGCTATTGGTTACCTCCAAGCACCACTATTATACCCTTGGGAATATAGTTCCAAGACAATTACTGTGGTTCTTAGGCTTTATAGCTCCTCTGACAGCCTGCACAGCACTGCCAGATATTATGAGTTCTAGGAGTCAACCAAAGGCAACAGCAATAGCAACATTCTTTGTGTTGTTTTATTTTTTGTTTTTGTTTTGTTGTTGTTGTTGTTGTTTTTCGAGACAGTGTTTCTCTGTGTAACAGTCCTGACTGTCCTGGAACTAACTCTTATAGACCAGGCTGGCCTCGAACTCACTGAGATCCACCTGCACCTGCCTCCCAAGTGCTGGGATTAATGGCATAGTACCTATTCTTTTGAGAGTCTCTTGAATGCCACTGGCCAACAACTCAAAGAAAGGTCTCCCATGCTGGGACCCCTGTATTTTGTACTAGATAGTATGCATCTTGGGAAGAGAATTGTCATCACTGATGGCATAACTTCTTTAAGTGCATGCTTGCATATGTACATATGTGTGTGTATAACATGTGTATTTTAACTGAACATAAAATAATGCTTGCTTATGGATATTCTTCCCAAATATCAAGTTTTATGTATTCCTCCTTCCCTTTCTCCTTCTCTATTATCCTCTCTGACCTCCCCTAGTTAAATTCTTCCCATTTATTCAATTTCCCTTCATTGAACCTGTGTCTTACTATCCAGTCTCTAGAGGCCCCTCCCTCATTGTCCTTTCTTGCTGCCGGTCTCTGTGGTTACTGCAGGTATAGCCTCACATGGAAAGATTCGGACCCGTCACAACTTTTGCCTCCATTCCTTTTGGTTTTCCATCTGCTTCTCTTCGCAGAGAATTAATATCCCAGTGTACACTCATGAACTGGCATTTGTTCATCGTACCAATTGTTTTTTAAATAAAAAAGTTTTATTTTATGTTACTCTGGAGTTACATAGGGCATACTATTTCCAAAAGGTTTTTATGGGACTATAGTCAATGATTAGCAAACAGAATACAGTGGTCCAATTATCTAAATTAAAAAAAAAATCACTGGATGAACTGGTCACACTCTCACAGTGCACAAATCTGCCTGGAAATGGACTGAAGGTTTAGATTTGGATTTTCATCCTTGATTTCTTCTTTCTAGTATATTAAGAAAGGGCATACACTCTAATTTTTCCAAGGCAGTGCTTATATTCTGGCAGCAAGATACTACTTTTATTAGAAGGTAAATTGAATGCCAGAGCTATGAAGACAGGAGGAAGTTAGTTTTTTTTGGAGGGGGGAAGGGAAGTTGGCAACTCAAACATCAAGTATCTGAAGAATGCATAAGGAAAGCCCCCGTTGTCACAGATGTATGTGACCTCCATAATATGTGACTTAAGAGAATGTTTCAGTCTGTGACCCTAAGGCTAGATAAATTTACTGTCTTCCCAATAAACCGAATACATCCTGGTTTCTACTGAAAAAGAAGTACATAGTTATAGCTTGAGTAAGTTGCTTCTTAAAGAGACCTCCTAGAGAAAGGTCAGAGGTCAGAGGGCAAATGGCAAAATTAAAGAGTGATATGGGAAAACTTTAATTATTTATCTGTTTTACATTCCAATCATTGTTTCCCCTCCCTCTTCTCCTCCCCGTTGCCGCGCACCGCGCCCCCTGTCTGAGCTCTTTGCACTAGAATCCAGTTCGCGAGCTTCGGGCAAGGGGCTGGAGGTTGAGAATACACAGGCAGAGACAAACGGACACACGGACCTCTCATCACTGGTACCCAAAAGCCCTTCTATAATAGCACCATGGAGGCTTAAATACCCTGCAGTCAATGGCCAACAGGTGAAAATCCCATCCTCTGATCCTCTAGGCAAAGCACAGCTTTTAGTCACTCCAATCAGAAGGCTCTAGACATGTAAGAGCAGCTGAAAGCCAGGATTCATTTGGTCCCAACACCGGTCCCTTTCCTCACCTCTTTGCAGTTTTGTTATACAAGGACTAATTTTCAATCATTGTCTTAATCTGAGTTCTTTAATCTTATATCATGAATCCCTTTGCAGAAACTCCTTANTCCTACCTCAAAAGAATATGCAGATGCTGAAACCTGACTTTGGTCATTCTCTGATTGTCCTTCCTCATCTCTTTACTTTGGGGATAAACAAAATATTGGTTCTAAATGTATGACCTTTTCATCTCACATCAATCAAATATATTATATATTTAAAACTAATTTGTGAGGGATGATAGTTAGAAAAGTTGTTTTTTATTTTAAGTAGCATCTCTCATGGTTCATGTTTAAATCACAAAATACACATTAAAGTATAATGGTGAGAATCAAGGGAAACGGAAGAGAGTTGAACAAAAAGTCTTCAAAAGTCAAATCTCATGAAGAACAGTCACCCAAACACTGCAAAGAACGCCTAAACAATGGCCGTAAGAAAATGAAAAACCTGAATTTAAAAATCGGCATTAAGTCTAAACAGATACTTCAACAAAGAAGATGTGCAAACTGCAAAGAAACATGAAAAAATGCACACGGGCCAAGGACATGGCTAAGTCAGGAAAGTGCTTCTGAGTTCATATATTTACATGTATATAAATATAAAGTTTGCATTATATATACAAGAAGACAACATTTATACTCACATCTACTGAATGCATATTTGTGTATGTTCCTAGCTTTCAAACATTAATTAAGTCACATTTTGGATTAAATCTAATGAAGGAGAGGCAAAAACTTATGCCAATTTAAGTTTAATCTCAGGCGTACCTTAACAATGAATATATATTAGTTTGATACAGAGGAGAGATAATTATGCATAGAAGAAAGGCAAACAGAAGAAATACGAAATAATAAGAAAATAATGTGTAACCTGTGAGGTCAGGAATATGATTAGGAATGGATTGTCATGATAAGTATGATCAAGGCATTAGAGTGAAGAGGCTAATAGATGTAAGTTTCCAGGTAATTAGTCATTGATTTTCATCTTCCCATATCAATAATTTATGTTCAATCTTGTGAAAAACTTTTAAAGTATCCACTGGAAAAGGCCACATGGTTTAAATTTTATTTGTGACTGCTACATTTATTAATTTGTAATGTCAAACATTTTTCTTTTCTTTCATTTGCTCCTTCTAGTATATACATTCCCATATTATTCTATGCGCATTTTTTCTTCCTTTTTGGTTTTGTTTGCTTTGAGATGTCAGATGACAGCAGTGAAACCATAAAGTCAAAATGCACATCTCTCTTATTTTAACAGTGCTTCAAGATTGGGGAGTTTCCTGAAACACCCGCAGGCTGGATAACTCCCAGGAAGGACTCACGAGAAGGCTTTATCATCACAGTCACGACTGGTGACAGTCAAGGGAAGACAGACTTCCATGAGATAGAGTGTAGGAAAACTCCATGCCTCAGGATATGCTGTGCATATCATATCATACACTTTGTTAAAGGCAGAAAGCATTGGAAGACCTGATTTTCACAGTTTGTAGTCCAGGGTTGGACTGATTGTCCATGTGACTGGCTAAGCTCTAAATTTCTTCACAGATCAAGCTGGTACCACATGGACAGGGGGACAAGACATGATCACGAATCACTTTATTAACTTATACTCTCAGGTATGTTCTTAAGGGCTGACAACGGGTAACAAGGTACTTATCATACTTGGGAAACTTTTAGTGTTGAAAAACTAGCTAAGAGCAATGCACAGACCTCTCTGGGTGAGACCAAACGTTTTCCTAACCAGATATTTCCAATGCAGAAGTACAGTGTTGAAATGATGCTAAGAAAACAATATAGTTTGTGCTGGAAGTACATACCAGAATTAAGCACAGCAACAGAGTCTGTTGAGTGCAAAGCAATGGAGTGAAAGAATTAGTACAGTCTAACATTCTGCTAATGCCACATGTGGCCAGTCAATAATCTCTGTCTTTCATTTGAATCTCATGTTATTATTACTGAAAAATGGGTTAGCTATATCACTTATACATCAAAGAAAATTGTAGGCACGAAAAACACACAGAGAAGGTGTTTGGCTACACAAAATTAAATCTAAAGCCACAGGTCAACTCTAAGACCTTAAGAATCTAGGTGATGTGAATTCTATGGAAGTTAGTTGTTACTAGTAGAGGAAGGTGGTGTAGATGGTAGTTATGGAGATTTTCAGAGCTCTGGCAATGCAGTATTGCTCAATTGGAAAAGCTCACTATGTGTTCTGTGCTTTCATTTTTCACCGAAAGAACAAGAAAGAGGAAGGGGGAGTGGAATCATGGGAAGAAATGATTAGAGGAAAAAGCTTATCTGTATCTTCTCAACTTTATCTATTTGATGATAAATTAGAACATCTAAGAAACAGCTATTTAAATTTCAATGCATGTGAACTAAACTGCTTTATCATTATTTCTGTTTTGATGTATGAATCACATTTACAGAAAAGATAAACTCTGAAAGTTTAATTCATTTTGTCCCAAGCCAATAGAATTTCTGGAGGGCTCCCTCTTAAGAATGAATAAACAGGAAGATGGTGCAGACAAGAAAATAAGGACAACCCTCAACGTTCAGCATCTATGAGCAAGTCCTAAATAAAATATGACTGACAATCAAAACCGAGGGCTGTGCATTTTATGTCTCAGTAAATGAGAACTGAGAAGCCACAGGTGCAGCCTAGATGTCTGATTCATACGGTACAAATGGCTCTTTGAGGGAAAGATATGAAATTCATCTATGCATCTGGAAAAAAATTGAAATTGAAAAACATGTCCTGTGAGCCATTAGAAATCAAGAGATATTGACTGGTGGTTCGCTCAGTCTGTCTTTTCAGAATACAGGATGTTCTGGGTACTGAGCCAGATAACAAGAATAAATAGAGTAGTGGAAAACCCACAGGAATCTCAGCCCCCCGGTAAGTTCTGTTCTGCAGGTAGTTGTGCAATACAGAACTCTTACCCATGAAAGCAGATCAGACTCAACATCTGATGAAAGTATATGATGCTGGCAAATAGCTGGGCAATGCAAATGAGAATACATGGATGTGTGTGAGTGTGTGTATGTGTGTGCATGCATGTGCACACACACACACACACTTAAGCTCTTTTGGAGAAAGAAGCAATTAGGTTTTTTTTGGCATGGTACTTATCTTTCAAGTCAAGATCAAGAGAATCAAAAGAGATTAAGCAAATAACTGAAGAGAGGGATTGCCAGGACAGCCAGTCAACAGTGGCTAAGTTTGCATAGTCATTCTGGGTGGTGCTCAGACAGCAAAAGGCAAAGAGGACAAAGCTGGGGCATGAAGGTTGGCATAGTCACACGCTCCAAGCTTGATGGAATCTCCCCATAGAATGGGTACATCATTGTCACTAAAATATGAGAGACATTCGAAGTAACATCGGCTTAAAAACAAAACATTGTTTTAAAAATATGGCCCTGTCTATAAGAGAAAGAATAAATAAGGCAAGTTCAAAATGGAGTATGCAAGGAACAATTAAAACCGTGGCTTCGCATATCATAAAGTTCTCCTGGAAGGCTAGGCTATTCTGGCAGATGGGCTTTGAAG
>LOEQ01000500.1:387146-406655 GCA_001685075.1 Bramus lutescens
CAGGAGGTCCCATTTATTAATTGTTTCTCTCAGTGTCTGTGCTGCTGGGGTCATTCTGGATCTTAGTTCAAGGAAAACTAGATTTGACATATTTTCAAGGCAGTCGTGTTTCTGACATAGACACAGACACTTTTTGGTCTATGAGGAGCATCTTTAATAAAACCACATACATTTTTAATAGATGAGATTCTTCTTGATTGGTGCATCACACTCTTTCAAATGTGACAGAGGGTGAGGGTTCGCTAGTGTAGAGAGGAAACCGGAAGAGAGTGGTCAGTGATGGTGATGAGATACATTCCCAGAATGCACCACTTGTCTCTGGGCTGTGACTATATTTTGAAACCTTGCTCCCATTTCTAACAGTCTAATTAGACACATCAACCTCAGGGATGTCTGGAATGGTAAAACCCTTTCTTTTTAGCCTTTAAAATGTGCTCAGAAGTCAGAAGTGAGACCTGGACTGCTCTCTAGTTTTTGGCACCAAGCATAATATTCCAAAGACCTCTCAGGTGTGGGTTTTCTCTCTTGTATTTCTGTCCTTTTGCCTTTCCTCATTGATGACACTGCAGGAAGTTCCTCACTAGAAGCTATTGCTTTGATTTTGAGCTTTCTGGCCTTCACAAACTGTTAATGAATAGGCTTCTGTCTCCACTCATTATTAGGTTCCTGGCCTCAAGGATCTGTCCTAGCCACACAAAGGGGATGAAGACGCAAGCCTCAGTATTAGATAACGCTTTGTTGCATAAGGGGGTTGAAAACTTTCCTGATGTCGGAACTGGGAGGTCCCTCTTGGTAGCTTATGCCTAGTCCTCTGAATTGTCCCTTGTACCTTTCCCTTTGGTGACTATGACTCATTTTTATTGCAATAAACCTTTGTCAAGAGGTAAATGAAGCTTGAGTCCTAAGAATCCTTAGAAGAACTCATCTAACCTGGAGCTGGTCTTTGGGAATTCCTGAAGCAATGAATTCCTGGGATCTTTGTGTAATTGTTCCTGCACAATAAGAAATATTGCACAATAATTCACAGCAGCAATCCTCTTTCTAGGCAAATTTGGAGGACATCATTTAGGACAATTTCAGATATGAAACCAACCCTTTAGTATATCTTGAATTTGCTTGATTCACCCAAGGAAGGTAGGAGAATAATTGTGATTATAATTTTTCAGTCTCCAGGGGTGTAAAGCAAAACCCTTACCTATGCATGTCCTTTGGGCTTCATTCGCATAGGTTTCTTAGCAACCTGTGCTCATACTTTTAGTGTTAGCTTCATACTTCAAAGAGAAGGTTTTGTCAACTCAGCTAAAACATATCCTCACAAACATGTCCAAGTGAACAAGAGACAGGAGACAACAAAAAACCGTTTCTGTCCGAAAGCTTTGCTTATGGCAGGAGATGAAATAGCATGGTGGCCGCCAGACACAGGTGACCCTGGGTTTGGGCTGTGATTGAGGAACTGCTGATGCTCTTTCGTTTAGGTAAACGACAGCACTTTTTACAGTACCTTCTGTGTGCAGGGGCCCAAGAACCTTGAACTGTCAAAGTCTTCATTAAGTTTGCATAAACTTAACGTCCTTTCTTAGGTCTCTGTTTTATCAAACCCATGTGAAATCAACAGAAGCCCTCAAGAAGCCTGTGCTTTCGTGCCCACTCTGGAGCCAACGCAAAGTTCTTTAATCTCTGGTTATTACTTTTCAATTGAAATTCACTACATTGCTCCTTAAATGAATTCTTTGTCCTTACTTATTCCTGGATTTGAGAGCTTCTTTGGGGCTTGGGGGTTGTGAATATGTGTGTGTTGGGAGCAGAGGTCTGTGTGTTTGTGCGCCTAGTAAAAGTGTTCTTGAGTAATTGCAACTGTTTGCTCAAACCAAAGTTAGAGCAAAAGCAAAAAAAAAAAAGGTGCTGTTTTAAGTTTGTGGAAGGTCTTAGAATAAAAGGTAAATATTTTCCAAGAGGAATTGCTTTTCTGGTGTGTTTAATTTAAATCCATTAAACACACTAACTTGTTTAAACCTCATCACGGTCTAGGAGATAGACACTATTCTTATCTTCATTAGACTGGTGAAGATGCAAGATTCAGAGGTGTCAAACCTCCCAGCAAAGGTCACTCCATGCAGAGTCTGCATGAAGCAAGGCAGTCTGCTTCCAGAGTCCATGAGCTTAGCCTCTGGGCATCCATTCCTGTTTTCTATATCCAACGTCTTGGAAGTTACTGGCCACCTTTGCACGCTTTGCTCTGTTTGACAGCTCTCTCTCTCTCTCTCTCTCTCTCTCTCTCTGTGTGTGTGCGCACGCTTGCGTGCACCCGCATGGTCGTGTGCACTTTCACCCTAGGTTTATTCTATGTTCCCTCATTCTCTTTATTCATGCTCTCTCTTCCATAAATGCTTTTCACAGTCTGCTAGGCAACCTGAGAAACACCAGGGAGACAGCACCGGCAACACTCTCTCTGCCTGGGGTTGGGGGGGGGGCTCCAGCTGGGAACCGAATGTGACAGACTATTTCTGATGTCATTGCTTCCAATAATTTAGATTCCTTTTGTCCATCCCAAGGAAGGGGAATTATGCTGAGCAATCTAGATTTCTGACATCAAACAATGCAAATCGGAAAGACAAAACCTTCAAACAGAGGAGTGCCCAGCTGCACTTGCCCAGGGTTGAATCCATGCTCAGATCTTACAGCATGTCAGATAGTTTTAAATACAAGCTGTCAATTTCCAGTAGAAGGCTTTAGAACCTTTTCAACCTTCCAATGAGACGATATAATCCTCATTACCACTACATCTTACAGTTCAAATGATTTACAAGCCCGGTAGTTTCCACGTCCAAGAAGCCAGGCATTTTGGAGGTGAATAAAATTGTACTCGTGACTAGATGGTTTCTTAACAAAAACTTCCCCAGCTTAGGGGAAGAAAATTCCATTGTTCTTTTCTTGTGACTCTAACCTCCTGGATGCTTCTCAGTCAGGTCGCCTTCTAGCTCTCTGTCTCAGAAATAAAAGGTATTTCAAAATGAATTGGGAAGTGTTTATTGTGCAGTACCATCAACAGACTTTATTATTCTTTGGAATATCTATGATGCAAACCTGATGGCAATTTAATCCTTTTAGCAAAGAAAAAGTTTGTTTAGTGTACTGCAAGGGGTAGCAAGTTGGGTATTGATAGGAAAATACCCTACGTGCTGTTGAAGAAAATGGCAGCTGTTTGGAATTTTTTTTCTTACTTCTTTCTGAGACAATTTTCTAAAATGTTATTTTTTGAATGAAGAAAAACAAAAGAAAGAGAATGTAATTAGTGATAGGATCACTAACCTTAGAAAATTTTCAGATAAGTTAGTTTTGTTTTGTTTTTTTTTTTTCTTTGAATGATTCCACACTTCTGAAGTGTCAAGTGTGAATTTTCTTGGAACTAGCAAGAAACATTAGTCATTAGCTGGGGTCACTGAATTGGGGAAAAAAAGGTTTATATGATACTCAGTGAAGTCCTGTATTAAATTAAATATTCACAAGTATGACATTGTATCTTGTATTACCAACTCCAGATTCCACAGAGAAAATTCAGACACAAGAAACATGGAAAATTCATATTTAATAAATTTTATGATTTAAGTTGTACATTTACTGAATTTGTATAACAATGTTAAATAAATTAGGTGCAAAAAGGAAAGTGTTCAAAATATTGCAGATGGATAGATGGGTGGATTCAACTCTCCTTTTCTATGTGTATATGGTGATTTCTGTGTATCATTTCTTATACTCATTTCTTTCCCCGATACTTACTGTCAATTACATGTTTCTCAAGAGGCTTGCCACCCACACTTTTCCCAAAAGGTCTTGATTTCTCACCTAGTTCATCACCTTTCTTCTGTTCTCAATGCCCTTCAAATCTACTTCTTTTTAGAGGTCTCCATCAGAGTTCCTTATGCTGCTATTCACTTAATACGTGTTCCAGCTCAGAAGCTGACAGCAATCAGGATTCCTCTCATCAGGACCCTCTCTCTGAATCCAATCCTTCAGCAAATCCTGCCACCTCTCTCTCCAACGTGTATCATAAATCTCAACACTTTTCACTGTTTGCATTTATTCAAATCCCTGGCAGTCGCATCTGATTTGTTTCCCAGTGTCTGCTCCCCCTGTCTACAACCAGTTCTAAATCAACAGAAAACAGGATCTCGGTTTGTGAAATCTATTATTTCCCTCACTGAAACCCTTTGGTGATTTCCTGTTTCAATTAGAATAGAATTCCGATTTCTCTCCTTAATGGCCTAAAGGACCCTTTTAGTGTCTGATGTCTGCTTGCTTCTTCTCCTGGGTTATCTCACGGTGCAGCTCTTTGCTCATGCTGCCCCAGGCAGGTCATCTTTCAGCACACCAAGCTTTGTTCTTAGCCTTTTTATCAGCTGCTCTCTGGCCAGAGAGCTGTTTCCCCATCCCCCTTTTCTGGACATCACCTTTCCCGTACGTCTACTTCCATGGCAATGTCATCTTCTCAGAAAGCTCACCTTACTCACTGGCATTGTGTAGCTGTCTTCACACTCCTATTTGTTTGTGCACATCTGTAGATGTGCCGTTGCTTATGTTTATCTGCTAAGGAGTTTTCTTCTCCCTACAGGATGAAAGCTTCAAGAGATATGATATGGTCTTTAGCTGTTTTTATTTACTTCTGTCTCCAGTGCCTGGTGTGGAGACTGCGGTGTGAGTGGAGCACAAGTTCCATCTGCCGAGTGAAGGAACGAAGAAGTTGTGTCAAATGACTTTTATACCTACCTTCTGAGCGGGAATACCATCACGGGAATTTCAGATTTACAAAACACGCTCCCCAAGAACATGTGTGGTTACACTCAGGATGCTGACAATCAAACATGATTCTGACAGTTTGTCACAAAAGTGATTTTGAAAAGTAGATGGCTGGACTGATGTTAGATTAAACTCCATCTCTCAGGGCATTCCCAAGCAGCCCTAAAAGGCTGTCAACTCCTTACTACTTTTCAGATCAAACTCTGGTAGGGCAAAGACTGGGGAGTCTACAGCTGCCAAAGCAGACTGAGAGCAGGCCAGGGTCTTCCAGTTTACTGGACCCAGTTTGACTTTGGCTGTTCTCAGGGTCCCTTCTCTGAATGGGAAAAGACATGAGGAGAAAATGAAAATAAGTATCGTTCTCCGTGCCTAGTTCTGTCATCATCAGAGAGGCTTCCCCCAGTGGCTGATGGGAGCAGATGCACAAATACACCCAAACATTAGGGAGAACTCTGGAAACACAGCCAAAGTCAACTTAAACACCTCTGTGAAACCCTCTATGAAGTCTATGGATTAGTATCATGAACAGGCATTTATTTAAAACAATACTATAGTCAATCTTTATCATAAAAAGCTGGGACCTTTAGTGAATGTCTACAGCTACTTCTTTGGCTATAAGAAGTCAAAGACTCAGTACTTTTTATAATAAAGAACTTTTATCTGGAAGTGTTAGTCTGTGAGATGAAGTTGGGGCTCCACGGAAGAGTGGGTGACTTGGCATAGCATAGACAGCAAATATTCCTAAATAACAGCAGTTAAAGGTACTGAAGGTACCCTGATCACCACGATAAACAACTGGCAATCATTTCTCAGTTTCTTTCCTGATGGAGGCTGGGAGACCCGTGTCACAGTTGCACCTGCTGACCTGACCAAGATATTCTCCAAGACAGAATACCAGCTCTCGGACCTGGCAGCCATTCCCCTTGTGAACCTTTTGTATCTGCACAATTTAGGGTTCAAATAAATAATCTTTTAATTTAATGATTCAAGCTTATGGCATAACTCTTGAACTGTACAATAACATATTTTAAATAACAAATCTTTTAGAAAACAAATGATGTAGGAAGTCCTTCTGTGTATGTGTCGCTTTTCTTGGTTAATGAAAAAAGAAGGTGTTTGACCAGGCTTTACAGAATAGAGCTAGGCAGAGAAAGCTAAACAGAATGCTCTAAGAAAGACAGCGGAGTCAGGGAGACGCCAAGTAGCCCCACCAAACACAGACAGCAGAGGGAACCTTGCTGGTAAGCTACAGCCACATGGTGATACACAGATTAATAGAGATGGGTTAAATTAAGATAAGTAAGAGCTAGCCAATAGGAAGCTAGAGCTAATAGTCCAAGGAGTGATCTAATTAATACAGATTCTGTGTGGTTATTTTGGGTCTGGGCAGCTGGGAACAAACAAGCAGCCTCTTACAACACACAAACACAATGATATATTTATTCTGATCAAATGAAGAGAATAAAAACTATGTGTCATTTAGAATACTAAGATACAGAATTATTCTTTTAGATTTAAAGAATTTGGGACCATTAAAAGGTATCTTAATATAGCCTAATCACTATGTGTTGCTGCTAAAAAAAAATCAAGATATAATTAACCAAATTAGTTAAAATTTTCAGGTCACCTCATTCATTAGGGCTTATATTGAATGAGAGAGAAAAAACTCACTTGAGTTAAAAAAAAATAAATGATAGGCTTATTCCAAGATTCGGCAAAGCGCTCCTTTATTGGTATACCGTCACAATCATAGCCATCAAAATATCACTTGTATTTGTATCCCTATTTTAGCATTTATCAGAGGCTCTTGAATTTTATTCTTTATCCATTAGAACAGTGGTTCTTAACCTATGGGTTGTGATCCCTTGGTGGTCAAACTACCCTTTCATGGTGGTTGCCCCAAACCATCAGAAAACAGATATTTACATTACAATTCATAGCAGTAAAAAATGACAGTTATGAAGTAGTAGCAAAAATAATTTTATGGTTGGGGGTCATCACAACATGAGGAACTGTATTAAAGGGTTGCAGCATTAGGAAGGTTGAGAACCACTGCGTTAGAGGGACAGGATCCACTCTTGTTGTTTCGAAATGCTCAGTTGTTTTCTTGTTATGAGGTTGCTTGTTCATTCCTAGCTGCCCAGGCCCGAAATAACCACACAGAAATGGTATTACTTACAACACTGCTTGACCTATTAGCTTATGCATATATCTAGCACACTCTTATATCTTAAATTGACCCACTTTCTATTATGTTATATTTATCACATGGTTCGTGGCCTACTAGCAAGGTTCTGGCTGGTGGCATGCATCTTTCTTGTCCGGGGGCTCCATGGCATCTCTGCAACTCTGCCTTCTTTCTCCCAACATTTAGCTTAGTTTTCCCCTGCCTAGCTCTACTCCACCCTATCACAGGCAATGCAGATTCTTTGTTCATTTACCAATAAAAGCAACACATATACAAAAGGATTTCCTACATCATTTTCTCTTATAGCAAGACATAGCTAAAAATTAGCAACATCAAGTGAAACTCTATCAGCATATGGGGAATGGGTAGGTTTGTTTGTTTTCTTCCCTTAAATTACAGTTTAGAAGCGTTTCGGATTCACCATGCACACACTCACATTTGTGAGCTGTTATAATAGTTGCTATTATGCTAATGGGTAAACAGATGGGAACGTAACACAGGGCTTTCTGAAACCTGCTTTCTTTGGTTATTCCTTCTGTAGTGCTAGCTGTGTTGAGTCTAAACAAAAAGCTGCTAGACAAATTATTTATTCCATTGACACTAGGAAGAGGTAACCAACATTTCCTGATTGCTCATTTTACAGCAATCACTGTCTAGGAAAATATCATTGCTCTCTGGTTGGCTCTGTCCAGGAAGGTTGAAAGGAAACTGAGTCACAGCACTTAGCTTAGTCGATGCTGTCCAGCTATTCCAGGCCCCTAGCAGAGTCTCTTTGACTACAAGTTCTTCACACTCTTTGGTAAATGGGAATTTTTTAATAAGGTGCCTCAGAGGCAGGAAAGAGTGTAGCTATACCTCTAGGGAGTCTGGGGTTCAAAGGAAATCACAGCCAGTGTGAAATTTCTTTGAAGTTCCATCTTTTATCTTTAACGTGCATGCGGTCTACCACATAATACATCTATATTTGTTTTATATAAAATATATTTGTTTTTCCAAATCTTCAAGTGAAAGTGAGGCCCCAGAAGTGTGCATTGTGTCTATCCCTTGGCTTCTAGATTACCCTGGGGGTGTTTTGGTATAAAAGCACAGCTGTTCACATTACACACTCTGCAGAATTGAGGCGCATGATTCTAGCCCTGTTGATTTTAATGTGAAATCTCAATTTCCCACAGCGCTTCTTTAAGAGTCAGACCTCAGATCACCTCTCCTAAGCTGCCACAGCACACTGCAGTTCCCTTTCATTCAAATTATTTCTTTAAAGTCATTGTCCTGTGACTAAATTCTGTGAAGCTGAGATTCACCCTCTTGGTTACTTCTAGGTCTTGTCCCAGTAGCTGCAAGAGAGTAACAAAAAAACTATGTTTTAAGTAATAACTAATGCATTTTATTGGGAAAATCTTTTCATAAGACTTATACACATGACAGACTCCATCAGAGGGCTTATATAGATTTGATATTATAGTGCATGCTGTAAGATTAAGATCTGTACTTCTAACTGGTCGTGGAACTGATTCACTAAGTAGTCCTAGATAGAAAAAACAAAAACAAAAACATGTGGACAACCTCTCCTGACACCATACCTTTGGTTTAAAAAAGCATATTAGGATGTATCAACAACAGAGGAGCTCACCCCTAGGTAGGCATGCAAACCCGCATCTAGATAGATAGGAACTAGTTACGTAGCGAGCATCCTTTTAAGAGTCCAAAACTGGCACACTGAGTTTGATTTAGCCAGTAACTTGTAGACATGTAAAGCCAGACCAAGAGAGTAGTTTCTGTAAAGTCAATGAACACTGCGTTGTCTCAAAACTCTTTAGAATGCTGAGAAGTCACTGTTGAATGTTCAACTCTAAATGGGACCTCAATATCACCTACTCCAAGACTTCAGGAATATTATGGGGAGAGGGTGCGGCAGTAAGAATGAAAAGTCAGAGTTAGGGGTGTGGAGTGTTGGGAAATGCTGTCCTTTCAAGTACTCTGTAACTCCAGAACTCAGATTGCCCACATAAAACCCACACAAGGTTGGAGCTGTCAACATTCCAACATGGAGGGAAGGTGAGGCTGAGGCTCAGCATAGCCTCTTTATCCCTGAGGATTTATAGTTTATAATAAGGTGCCTCAGAGGCAGGAAAGAGTGCAGCTATACCTCTAGGGAGTCTGGGGTTCAAAGGAAATCACAGCCAGTGTGAAATNGCCAGTGTGAAATTTATAAATTTCAAATATATATATATATATTTAATAAATATTGACCAAAGGAAAGACATTTTATTTAGTAGGGTAGCCACTAGTGCAATGCTCAAACTCCAGTAAATAACACAAATTAAACTCAGTGATTCACACCGAAACACATCTGTACACTACAGACATGAAAGGCAAAGATTGACTAGGTAGGAGAAATAGTGTGGCTACAGGAAGCGGGAAGAGGACAACAGAGGGTAAGAGATGTGAAAATAATAAAAATATATTATATAGAGAGTGATAAAATATTATAAAATATGACAGCTTAATTCATAAATTAAGGAGAATCAAAATAAAATCAGTATAGGACAGGTCAGAGAATTTTTGGACAAAAAAAGTGAATTTTAATATAGCCAGCATAGATGGACTACCCTTAATATGGCTATCTGGTGGTTTTTTCTTGAAGAAAAGAGAACTTAGGTCTCTATCAGTTAGAACAGCTACTCAGGCAGAATTTCTTTTTCCAGCTAGGACTCACCAGGGGAGGAAGGTAGACAAGGAAATCTCCAGAAGTTGCTCTGGGGGAGCAAACAAAGGAGGTAAGGTGGGTGTTCCGCTACATGCTTCCTTTGTCATACAGCAGCTATCATGACATGTCTAGACAAAGTTGGTTTGACCTCAATCTTAAAGTTAAGCTCAAGGATTAAAAGATAACCTCTAGAGGTAAATATCAATTTTGGTATTACATTGGCCTACAATTTTATCTCTTTGTAATAGGGAGGGTATTTATTAGGATTTTCAACTTGCCTGCCTGAACTTACAGATACATATTAACTGGCTGTGCATATAGACTTTCAAGCAATGGTCACCAAAGGAAAACCAGGGATGATTTCAAGTCAGACATGGGTAAGTACAGATACTTCTGTTAGCATGACATGCCACATACCCAAACCCTAACAAAGCTTACAGATGTCAGACGGTTGCCCTCCACAATTGAATGTTACATCCCTAATAGTGTGCTCTAAAAGGAAAGAAAATGCTTTTTTCTGTTATCAATTCTTGGTACCAGTACGTGACATAGTAGATGATAAGACTCATTTGTACAACTCTATACAGGTATTGGGGGTCTGTCCTGTCTTCCTTGAACTCAAAAACAGGTCTGCTGCCCAGTGGACATCACTGTTTCTTCTCTTATCTTCTCTCACATTCTAGAGAACGTGACTCACTGACCTTCTTCAGCTTTATGGAACAGCAAACAGCTTTCGTGCGTGCATTATATTGGCAAACTGTCATGTACTGTTTGAGCTCAATGAGCAGCTTTCTCTCCTGGGTGGCTTTTGTTAACTTGAGCACAGCTAGCGTCATCTGGGACAAGGGAAGTTCAGCTGAGAAAACTGTCCTAGCAATTTACTTAGTGGGAAAGTCTGTGGCCCATTTTCTTGATTGATGATTAATGTGCGAGGTCTCTGTCTACTTCGGGTAATACCACCTCTGGGCAGACGGTCCTGGGTGGTCTAGGAAAGCAGAGTGAGCAAGCCACGAGGAGGAAGCCAGTAAGCAGCATTTGTCCAGGGCCTTTGCTTTGAAGTTCCTGCCTTGAATTCCTTCCCCGGCTTCTTTGAGATGCACTCTAAGTGATAACGTGAAATGAGCTCTTTGGCTTCCAATGCTGCTTTTGGTCCTGCTGTTTATCACGTTACTAGAAGAAAAACTAGGACAGGCGCTCTCGAGAGAGGGTTTGGCTCTCCCACTTCAGATACAAGCACATTTGGCTCAAAGTGTCCTCCAAAACAACCTGTTCTGAGTCAGGCTGGTTGGTTAATTCTGTCACAAGGAAAAACAATAAGCACAAAATCACCCAAGAATAAAGGCCTCAAGAACGTGCCCTTAAGAGCAGATATGCATTAACTGTTTCCTTCAGAGGTTACTCTTGCTTATCCCATAATATGAAGTTGCTTGTAATGAAAACTAGTGGAAAGTTCATCCGTAGAGAACCCTCTGCTTAGAAATGTTTCAACAGTAACCCCAGTGTCACAGTTTTCATAGGGCTTCCTTAGCTGATCTGTTGCAAATATCGGTTTGATGGGGTTTTGTTATTTATGTCTCTACTGCCTGCACTCATCCAAATGCAGGGTTACCAGAGGTCATCCTCTGGACCACACAGACACATAAAGATTTCAGTTGTTTTGTGGTTTCTATAAGGTTTCCCCGGGAATTTCAACAGTACAAATACAGGTAATCTTAATTCATTACATTGTGGTTTGTAAATAGTTTGGATTCAGCCCCTTTTAAATGGAATATTCATTTGTTAATGTCACTATGGTTCATGGTATTAAGGAAATGAAATAAAGATTCATGTTTATCTCACATATATGTGCATGTGTCTGAATGTGTGTATGTGCGCCAAGTGCAAACGTGTGTTCTCAGAGTCCAGACAAGGAAGGGTGTCAGGTTCCCTGGAACTGGAATTAGTAGGTGGCCATGAACCACCTGGTGCGAGTGCTGGAAATCAAAGCTGGGACCTATGCAAGAGCAGCAAGTAACCTTTTCATTAAGCCAACTCTCCAGCCCCAAGAAAGGAAATAAAGGAAACAAGAAAGTAAGCGCAGGGGGTGTGGGGGATAGTTTTAGTGATTAGAATGTGTTCTACATTGACTAGATGTTTCTAGGTTCCAGAATGGGGATAAATAAATCTCGAGAGCTTAGACAAGCCTAGACAAGAACATCTAAGTTATTAAATTCATGTAGAAGATGAGATTGATAGCTCTCCTCTCTCTTTGAGAGAGAGAGAGAGAGAGAGAGAGAGAGAGAGACACACACACACACACAACATTAACATTTTAACATTTCCAATGTCAAAGTTACAATCATTGATATCACATCTATGGAACAATTTGTTAAAGAAAAGCTAAGAGAAACAGAGGTTCTTCCAAACCTAGTGACCCCTGGGACTAGCTGCTCAATTTACAGTAAAAAGTAAAATAGTTTATTTTGGCTACTTTCATGCTCTGAAATAGCCAACTGGAAATCGTGACTAAAGATGAAAATAATTTGTGTTTTTTTATTATCTAAGTATTCCCTAGACATTAGGCTTAAATTTGTAAGAGTTGCTATTTAGACAAGCAACTCTCACTAGTGGTTTTCTTCTTGGTGAGGAAAATGCTATCCAGATATAGGACATCAACACTTTGGCTCAGTTTCAACACTCTGGATTGTTCTCAGGACTTGTGGCTGGGAGCCGCACGCCCAGTACTGTTCACCCTGAAAATGGAGAGATGGTGAATTGTCTTCTCTCCTCCCCCTCTTTAGAAGCCACCTGAGAGTTTCTCCCCATCAATTCTAGCCACCCCAACAGTTGTCAAGGGCTTGAAAGCAAAGCCAGGCTTCATCATTCTCCATTTAAGCCTTGAAGTCCTAGTGCAGGGGGACTCAGAGAAGAGAAGCCTTGAAAGGGTGCCTTGATTTCCAACTGAACAACCCCACAGCTCTAACAAGTCAGTTGAATTGACACCCAGATTCCTTAAGCATCAATTTGTCTTACTTTGTCTGAGAAGGGAATGCTGAGAATGGGAGCTAGAAACTAATTTTAAAGACTTAGGAAAAGGACCTCTGAAAGCAGCGCTTCCAGAAATGGCTTTGGATCTCTGGCCAGGAATGCCAGAAGGGAGCTCTCACTTTCTGTCTCCCAAATGAGCACTTCTGCCTGGAGACTGCATGTGAGGATGGGAACCGAAGCTCTAGACCAGATAATTTCTGCCGGTGAGCAACTTTGTATCTAGTTCTTTTACGGTGGTAATAGGTTATATCTATTACCCAATTTCAGCACAATTCCTCAGTGATTTTAGGGTTGCTTCTACAAAGGTGGAATGTCACACACTAAAGAATGTGAATGACCTTCGCCAGGTAGTGACATACCATTATCTCTCCCCCTAACAAGCATTCATTCCTCAGGAATGGGGTTCACACTAAGCAATGCTGAAGAAAAGGGAGGAATAATTATCCTGTTAGTGAGATGATGTACTTTTCCTTTTTTTTATTACTTTTGCTCCAGTACAGCTGCTTACAGAGCTTTAGCCATGAAGTCTCCAAAATTGGATGTCTTTTCTGAATTAGACGGAAAGGTGTAACTTTTCCTCTAGGCACTTTTTCCCTAACACCCTTCCTCCAAAGCAGTGATTCTCAACCTTCCTAAGGCTGCAACCCTTCTGAACAGTTCCTCACTGTGTGCTGACCCCTGATCATAAAATTATTTTTGTTGCTATTTCATAACTGTAATTTTGCTACTGTTATGAATCATAATATAAATATCTGATATGCAGGATACCTGATATACAACTCCCGGGAAAGGGTCATACATCCCCAAAGAGGTCATGACCCTACAGGTTGAGAACCGTGGCTCTAAAACTCTCAACTTCACCACAAAGCTATTTATCTGGTATGAGACTGATCTCTGCTCTGGCTTAACTCTAATGGTATGGCCTTTCCCATATTTTTTCTTCTCCATCTTTCTCCTCCTCGAAGTTGCCAAGATTTAAAGCTTACCCTCAACCCCAGAGTGCATTTTATCATAAACTCTACTACAATTATCCTTGAGATTAAAAAAAAAATCAACAGGAATGAAAGCCAAAAACAAAACCCAGTGTGCAGTCTTCTATTATTAAGCTTATGGTGATCCAACTTCCGAAAACTGCTAAAAATCCATTTTAGATCCCATTTTAAAATCTGAGTCTTTTCCCGTTGAACCTCATGAATCCTCTGGTTTTATGTCAGGTAACACCGTTGCAGGTGGTATGATGAATAAACACACGCTCTTGCTTTCAGGACAGAATATGAATATTCAAAGAGGCAGATACTCCGGGTGAGGCGGGGGCAGGCTGTTGCTGCTGGGATTTGTCCCCTGCAACATCCCTTCCCTCTCTGTTTGCAGCAAAGTCCCTTTCAGGCACAGCTGCACCAACTCTATCCAAGGAACACGCCGCTCCCTCCTCAGCTCACTTCGTTCAAACCCTTGCACGGCTGGCAAAGTGTCTGGGCTGATTATCTAGTGTCAGGTTTTAGTGTGCCCCTTGCCAGGTTCATACATAATACGTGGTTTTCAGTGTTTCTGCTTAAATCTCTGTCCTCCCTTGGTACCCACAGTATGTCCTCCGAATGGCCTCCTCCATGTAGCTTGTGGTCACTGCCTTCCGTTCTCTATGCTTGCTAGGGTGATGATCTCACTCAGTTTAACGTTCTGATGACCCCCTTACTGTCTCTTCAGCAGCAGCTGACTGTCTCCACTAGTCAGGGTCCTCTGTGGGACAGAATTCTAATTGGTCTTAATAAATAGAACCCGGAGTCAGATATTAGGGAGGGAAAGCTGAAGGATGAGAGAAGCAGTGCAGTCGGCCACTAGAGAGACCTTTTACTTGTACTGATGCTCAGACCGAAGAGGCATTCCTGTCCCAGACCATCTCTTCAGACTTTGTCCTCTGACTGCAGGGGTCATCCTCAGACTGCAACTGTCTCCACCAAACCTCAGACTGCACTGAAGTCTCGTCTCCTCCTGCCTTATATTCACCTCTCCCCCAGCCATATCTTTTCCTGTCTCCACCTCCTTACTGCTGGCATTAAAGGCAGGTGACTCCCATGTATCAGGATAAAAGGTGTGAGCCAACACTGCCTGGCTCTGTTTCTCTTTGAAACTGGATCAATTATGCGTAGCCCAGGGTGGCCTTGAACTTAGAGAGATCCGTCTGCCTCTGTCTCCCAAGTATTGGGATTAAAGGTGTGCGCCACAACTTCCTGGCCTCTAGAGGCTTGGCTCTACATTCTGATCTTCAGGCAAGCTTTATTTGTTAGAACACAAGCAGAATATCACGGAACGAATGAATATATTTTTCCCAAGGGAGTTTGTTAGATGTTCTTCTACAACACAGGATGGGCAATCCACCAATGGCTGTCTGCCAACAAAAGAGGCTTCTCAGTCAGTGACTGTTCAAGCTAAGAGGCTGGATCCAGGTCCAGTCTGGTCCTAAAGACCTGAAAGATTTCTCTCCTGATTCACATTAAAACTTTGTTCTCATGTTTGTTATGGATGGTAGAAGCAGCCACAGAGGGCATGTGTGTACTATTGGGAAGCAAAGATGGTGTCTCAGTTAGGGTTTGTGTTGCTGTGAAGAGACACCATGACCACAGCAGCTCTTATAAAGGAAAGTAGTTTATTGGGGTGGCTTACTTACAGTTTCAGAGATTCAGTCCATTGTCATCATTGTAGGGAGCATGATGGTATGCGGTATGCAGGTAGATGTCGTTATATGCAGGCAACAGGAAGTCTACTGAGACTCTGGGTGGTATCCTGAGCTTAGAAAACCTCAAACCTCACCCACCACCCCCACAGTGACACAATTCCTCCAACGGGGGCATACCCATTCCAACAAAGACACAACTTCTAACAGTGCCACTCACTATGAGATTATGGGGGACAATTACATTCAAACTAACACATTCTTCTCATTGTCCCCCATAAACTTATAATAATATCATGAAGCAAAATGCATGCAGTTCAACTTCAGAAGTGCCCATAGTCTTTCACAGTCTCATTAATGTGCAGAAGTGAAAAGTTCAAAGTCACTTCTGAGATTCATACAGTTTCTTAACTGCAATCTCTTACAAAATAAAAATGTAAGAAACAGATCACATACTTCAACATATAATGAATGGCACAGGATATATATCACCATTCCAAAATATAGGGAAGAAAGCATATTGAGGAAATACTGGACCAAAGCAAGGCTAGAAACCAGCTGGGCAAACTCCAAACTCTGCATCTCTATGTCAGTTTAAATCTCCTCCAACTCTGTTCAGCTTTGTTTACTGTAATGCACTTCTTTCTCTTGGCCTGGCTCTTTTCCCTGTTAGCAGCTCTCCTTGGCAAGTATTCCCCTGCTCTGGCATCTCTAGCATCTTGGGTTCTCCAAGGCGATACAGAATTCAACTTCACAGCTTCCCGCGGCAGCCTCTCTACTACGTCCCTATTCAAGACACCCCTGATGCCTGGCTTCATTGATTTCCCTTAGTCATGAAAGCAAATTCCATAGCCCCTTAATTCTAAAACCAGAGCCATGTGGCTGAAGCTGCCCAGTTCTGGTGCTTTCTGGGGCTGGAGACACCTGTGAGCAGTGTGCATTATAGTCTAGACTTCACAGGAAGATAGTGAGGTTTTAGGCAGAAGGGTCACAGAATCTGATTTTCAACTGCACTACCTGATGACATAATCTCCGTTGGTAAAACAACTGTATTGATATTTGTATTATAATAGTATTATATTGTATTATAATAGTATTATTATATTTTTATTATAATTTTGACATATGGACATGTTTATCCATTTCCTATTGGAAGAAAAATTCAATCGGAAATGGATTCACCATAACCAGAGACATCAGTCACTCGTCCTTGTAGAGCTGTTCCTTGATGGAGACAAGACCTCGGAAAGTAGACAATACCTGAGCAGTGTGCCTGATAGTATAAAGAAGCAGCATCAGTTACACAGACAGGGCAGAAGTGGGGTTAGCACTGGTGTCTAAGTAAGTAATGAACTAATGCTGATCAGGAAAGCAATGCCAAAGCCTTTCTATATATGGTGACTTTGCAATGATGGAGTCTTGGGACTGCCCTTGACTTTCAGCCACATACTGTAGAGTTTTTAATCCTATCATGTTATTGCTCTCTGGCTGCAGAAACTGTCACTGTTAGAAACATTTTGATCAACTTTATAAAAGAGGATAACATTCTACCATGGAAAGAGAAGTACTCTTTAATTTAGAAATGGTAGCAAGACTATTCTCTACATTTCTTACCTTACGTTTTATTTCTGCTAATAAAAAATGACAAATTCTCCACGAAGCTATGAAATCACTAAACGTGGAAAGCAATG
Source organism: Bramus lutescens (assembly GCA_001685075.1). Taxonomy (NCBI): domain Eukaryota; kingdom Metazoa; phylum Chordata; class Mammalia; order Rodentia; family Cricetidae; genus Bramus; species Bramus lutescens. Next base: position 404,225 of record LOEQ01000500.1, read on the forward strand.
CTGGCTAATGCAATAAAACACAATGTATGATTAATTATTGAACACACATTCCCAAATTAGGCACTCCTGGAGGTTAGGGACATGCGCAACTTCACTGAGGGAGAAAATTGAATTTACCAGGAATAGGCTCCCTCTGGTGTCATGACTCAAACTTGAATATAATAATAATATAATAGCCATCATTTATTAAGCACAGGCCATGTGTCCAGAGCTGAGAAATGATTTACATATATTATCACATTTGTTCTTGATAGAGCCCTTTAAAAGAAGGGTTATCAACATCATAGCAGATGAGGAAAGCTGGGGTTTCCTTTATGTCACCCCACTTATCCACATGTACAGTTCTGGTAAGTATCAGAGTTTAATTCAAACACAGGATGTGGTTAGAAAGTGTTTGTACTTGTCCATTCTGCCCATGGCTGTCCTCTCTGAAGGAGTTTCTGACTAGTTTAATAAAGCTTTCCCCCTGTCTAAAGACATTACAGCTCCTGCATATTTCTGAATTTCACTATTTTTGCATTCTTGCAAAGTAGATGTGGTTATAACCAGCAAAACATCACTTCCTTCAAAACCTAACTTCTAGGCTTCAAATTCCAGCCATCCAGATTACACGTTCCATGCCTTCGGGAAAAATTACTCCACACTTCTAGGTCTCTGTGTTCTTGTCCTTGTGTTTCAAATTAAAAACATTATATTTTTTATTATTCATACTATTGTAAATATGTATTTTTATTAAATATATAATTTATAATAATTAAAGCAAATACTGTATTTATATTAAATAATATATTCTATTATTGTTTATAAAATAAAAACTATAAGTTTTCTTATGGTATTTCCTGGTACACAGTGTGCCTCCAATCCAATATATTTAGTTAATGATACAATTTAGCAATGCAAGTTTATTGGTTTCCTGAAGTCAAGATGCTAACAGGGCAATGTGAGTGTTCAAGTAGTAATTGAAAGACAATCTTAACGCGTCCACAGATTTCTTATGGATGAAAATGCATGCCCTCAGCGAAGCTGGTAATTTTCCTTTTCCAATTATCAAATTCTTAATTTCTCCATCTTATTCTTTAACATCCTTCTTTCCCCCCAACAGGTGACTTTCCAAAAAATTAAATAAGGTAGTTTAAATATTTAAGCATCCCTCTCTCTTATTCCCACCCCATTTCCTTGAAGCTTTCCCTTCTATGATTGAGCTTCTGTTTGCCATGAAGCCTTTCTACCATTAATATGCATATTTAATTGACAAGTGTAGAAAATCATTAAAAACTGTATTTACTTGACTACTGGGCAAAAGGGAGCAGGTGGTCTTTCTGTCAACAAGTCATCTATCTGCTGCATCTGTGTGTGAACATGAGGATGCTAAGATACTGGTAGCAATAATCTTTCTCTGTTTCCTGCTAGTCAATCTTTCGTTTTGAAATGTCTCATCAAACACACTGATAAAATAGTATGTTCCTAGAGAACTACCTGTCCACGCAGACAGCAGATTTGAAACCTGTTACATCCGATATAACGAGTTATGCAAAATTTAACCATCAAAGAGACAATTTCCAAGTGCTTGAGGAGTTGCCTCCATGAAGAGAGATCAGTTCAGCCTTTCTAGGATCTCATATGGGAATCAGAGCAAAGGCATAGAGGTTGCAGGGAGTGTATTTAAACTCTGCTTTTCCTCCTCCCACACAATACCCAAGTTCTATAACATGTGACTTACCTTCCTTTTATTTCCTATTTGTAAAAAAGTTCCTTGTTTCACACTGTCCATGTAAAATACCTAAAATTACACTTTCTTTTTAATTAGTTCCCTGGACTCATAGTCAATGAGTTTGTCAATACTTTGCTACAAAAATTAATGTGTAATAAATGACCATGTACGTGGATCATTTCATGCATATGTGAATAGAAATGGCAGTTGTGTTTGTAATTAAATGACGGATTTTGTCATGAAACCTTCTGTCAGTGGTACACGAAGCAATATTCTTACTAGCAAAATGCCTGAGTTCCTGTTACCTTCTTCTTCATTGTTATGTTATCATCCTCCTTGATCTGTATCTAAATAGAAGAAAATATCATTTAACGTACGCTGATTCATATTTCAGTGGTGAGTGGAACGTTATGCATTTTCTTCAAGAATACGTCATGGGAAGCAGAATTACAGAGATATTTTCCCCTATGCTTCTTCTTCCTACTATAAAAAGAAAATGTAATCAAACGCTGATTTTGGTACCATTGAGGAGGACCTCGTGAATGTAATTAAAGTTACTGATCTGACCTTAAAATGGAAGATTATCCTGGATTATCTGAGTGGTTCAAGTCAACTACAAAGTCCTTAAAGAAGAGGGATTCAGGGCTGGAGAGATGTCTCAGTGGTTTAAGGGCATTGCCTGCTCTTCCAAAGGTCCTGAGTTCAATTCCCGGCAACCAC
>LOEQ01000500.1:435873-463373 GCA_001685075.1 Bramus lutescens
GCTTTGGTTTGCTTTTCTCTGGTGGCTAAGGATGATGAGCATTTCCTTAAGTGTGTTTTTGCCACTTTAGATTCCTCTGTTGAGAGTTCTTTGCTTAGGTCTGTATTCCATTTTTTTTATTGGATTATTTGTTCTTTTGGTGACCAATTTCTTGAGTACTTTATATATTTTGGAGATCAGCCCTCTGTCCAGTGTGGGGTTTGTGAAGATCTTTTCCCATTCTGTAGGCTGCCATTTTGGAAGACTTTAATTTTTAAAACACCCATAGTGTCATACTAACTGAATGGAGCACTCAGTTGCAATCAAAAAGCCATCCAAAGCCAGAATGGTACATTTCATTCAGCTGATGAGGCAATATTGATACATCATTAGCTCTTGAAGTGTATAGTCTACATCAGGGTTTGCTACTGGTATTGCACAGTCTATGGGCTGGGATGCATGATCTGTGACCACATTTGTAATCTCATTCACTATTTTCACTGCCCTAAATATTCTCTGTGTGTCACCTATTCCTCCTTATTTCCCTTTTCAAATGTAGCAACCATGGTTCATTTGACTTGTCTTCAAGGTTTCGTCTCTTCCAAAATATCAGAGTTGAAATCACACACTGTGCTTAGCCTTTTCTGACAGGACTGCTTCACTTAGTAATACACATTCAAGGTTTTCATGTTTCTTTGAAAGGAAACCCAGACTCCCTTTCCTCACATGGTGATTGTTTCGTTTTTCTGACTTCTAAAGGGGCACAGATCAAAATCGTATTCTCAGGTTTAAACAAAACAAAAATAGCTAGTGGAAGTATAAGAGAGACCCTACCATCACCACTGCTAAAACAAGGGCAATATCTTGCTAATATGCTTTAGCAAAGTAGCTAGGGACAGGTTCCCACCAAACTTTTTCTGATGGTGACCCAGGAACTGTATGAAGAATGCCCCAGCCAAACCTACCTCAGAGCTCTAAACTCTCTAAAACACAATATAACGTGTTCAAGGATTGCAGAAGCAATGAGCAGTTCCTGATTCACCGATCAACTTACCCTGAGAGCTGAGGAAATGCCCAGGGATGTCCCGCATTTGCTTTCTTGGTTGGCTGTGACTACTTTGAGTTTAATGCCCTCCAACCCTCTGATTAAAATTAATTACCTTTTCAGAGCTCTCGAAGCTCTTTGTTTATGGCTCATGGGAACAGATTAATCATCTTAGATTTTACATTACTGTTATTTATGGCCTAGTCTTAGTCGCTAGATTGCAAATTTCTCTAGATATGAGTGTGTGTTATAGAGAGTGCTTTACAAATGTTAAATGTCCAATAAGCACCATTTTATTGGAATTGAGGATGATTCTTTGAGTGTATAAAAAAGCCTACCTTCCTGTACATCACAAGATAGTCATGGTCATCAGAGTTTACCATGTTTATGGTTGTATTTCAAAACAGATAGTCAACCTTCTGTGACAAGGAATAATATGTTAGGGTAAATATGCTAGAATACTATCTCTGCATCCGCAAATTTTCCTGAATCTTAGCTTACAAAACAGCTGAACTCTTGGAAGCAGGAATTTAAATGGATAGACAGATTATCCTGAAATAAAGTGGACCACAGAAAATAATCCCTAACACTCTATATTGGGTGTAAAGAAGTGGAAAATGAGAAAGGGTGGGCTCATTTGTTTTCCAAATTGGGGAAGACTGTATTTCGGCATTGCTGAGAAGGCAACAAATCCCTAGGAAACAATTGCAGAGGACATGTGTAGCAGATGGCCCTCTTTTTAGTATTTGGTGAGCGCATTCCTGTTACAGTCAAGTTTCTGAGGAGCAGAGATTGCCTATGTCTCAAGAGAACAGGCAGAACGGGATGATGGGAGTTGTAGGAAAAACTGGCGGGGATGGTAGACTTCAGAAGAGATGGCTTCCCCTCCCGCAGCTGTATTGTCCACCCTTTCAGTTCCCATGAATGAAGTAAGATTCTTCAACTGAAGCTCTTCTCTGACCACAGCGAAGGTTCACATTCCACAAAGATAGAACAACTGTTCCTTGTAAGACAAAAATCACAGAAAAGTGTAACAGAGACCTAGTTTTCACACTTATTCACATATGTGATGCGTACTTGTTTCAAAACCCAAGGTCAGGAATAAGCTCATATTGGTGAATTTAGATCCTTTCAAACACGTTGATAAGAGGAAGAAATAATGGACCAGTAGCTCACCTATATATACAAGTCATACTAAAGAATTTTGCCATAAATTCCTGGGACCCATTGCCTCAGAACATTTACATTTAGAATTAGGTAAAACTCTGTGAAATACCTGCAAGATAAAATGAATTCTCAATGCTACTATCCGTACCTTCCTGTTCACCCATAAAAATTAGTGTTTGTAGGAAACAGCTTCCAGCTTGATAAATGTGTTGAGTCCATTATCATAAAACTCGAAGTTTCAAGTGGCCAAACTATGATACTCTTTGCCAGGGTCTGAAGTTCCATTTGAGCTTGATTTGTTTGGCTCCTCCTTCTTGGTCACTTAATAGTGTCATATAACAAATTAGTGTTATTTGCATTTTCTTGAAACACCATAGCTCAAGCTATCCTTATATTTATCTCTTCAGGCAATCATCTGCCTTTCTACTATTTCAGAAAGAGCCTGTGACCAGTAATCATGGATCCTGCAGTCACAAACACACAGTTGTATACACTACGATACTGTTTTAACCCACAAGAGTCTCCATGTGCCACAGTGGCTCCATGAGTTCGCGCTGCTTAGATATTTCCTCAGTTTGTAAAAGCCCATGCTGCACTGTCTTAGCTGTGGTTTCTATTGTTGTAATTTAACACTGAGCAAAGACAACTTGAGGAGGAAAGGGTTTATTTGACTTGCATATCCTGGGTTGTAGTCTATTGCATATATTTCTAGGCCGTGTAGATGAACACCGACGACTCAGAAAGTCTTACATAAGCAATGTCTTCCAAGTATTGTTACTGTTTCTTCTTTGACCCCTAGGTGAAATACCATATTTTCTCTTTGTGACACACTGTGCCATCTACATGGTTTGATCATTCACGCATCAAACATCTTGTGAATGATATTCACTGAGTGATAGATACTCTGCTAGGTGCTGTCAGGGTGAAGAAGGAAGCAGATGCTATTGATAGGTGGCTAAACCTTAATGAAGACATAGTTGGGCTGCATCCTAAATTCGTTACTTTATCTGAACAAGTCCCTACCCCTCCCTGAGTTAAGCAGTTAATTATTGCTATGGGACATAGAGACATTTTCTTCAGAAATAGAGATATTTTCTCCAATGTTATAGACACAGATAAGTTGTCTATCTTCCTGTAGATCACCTCTTATGCATGCTTCTGCAACCAACCTTAAATATGCTCATGGTGTCATCAATTTTAAAAAGGAGGTAAAACTATTAGGGCTACCGGATGGGGAAAGGAAGGGGTTCAGGAGGAGTATGGGCAGGAAATGAGAGTGACAAGGAAGAGAATCTGAAGAAAATACACTATATACATATAAAAGTCACTAAAATCTGAAAGTGAGTTCTAGTCAGTGTGTTCTATGCTGCAGCTGCAACTTATTAGGCATTAGATAAACATACTGACTCCATAATCCCTCCCACCGTTAGTCAAGTTTATTTCTTTCAGGGATTTGAAGATTCACACATTTAGCTGGGCAGTGGTAGTGCACGCCTTTAATCCCAGCACTTGGGAGGCAGGTGGATCTCTGTGAGTTACAAGCCAGCCTGGTCTACAGAGTGAGTTCCAGGACAGCCAGAGCTGTTACACAGAGAAACCCTGTTTCAAAAAAAAAAAAACAAAACAACAAAATCTACATATTTAAACATTTAGAACTAATGCACACTCATCATAAAATTTAAGAAGTACAAAAAATGGAAATAATAGCCATCTTGATATGCTTAATCTGACCAAGGAAATCTGTGTCAATAGTACATTCCATCTCTCATATGGAGCAGTACCTCAAGGAGAATTCTGGGAAGAGGAAAGGCAGTGACATAGTCACCCAGATGCAGAGGAAGAAAGATGAGAAGGCCTCACTGATAAAAGGTGCCAAGCCACATAGCTAAACATAGACAGGAATTATGGGTTGATTTACATTACAAGAGTTAGTTAATAATAAGCCTGATATAATAGGCCAAACAGCACATAATTAGTATTAGACTCAATGCTTCTTTGGAACCTGAATGGCTGCGGTACAGGGCAGGACAGAAACTTCCATCAACAAAGGGGAGGAAATATTTTAAGAGACAGAAAAACAGGGAGTTTGCTGAGATTGTGTCTCCCCAAATTGTCAGAAGCTACATGCATGTAGTCTTACCAACATGGCTACATAAACATGACCTGTATAAACAAGGACAATCCCAGTAGACATGCTAACATGGATAGGGGTACACACAAAAGGCCTCAACCTTAGGCAAAGAACTACAGGCAACCAAGGAAAATTGACAGTGAGAGAAATAATGAACACATTGGTTATCCAATATCAAATAATCAGTCCTCAAAACATGCGCATACTAGTGACATTAAATGGACTGAGCACGCTAGACGTATATTGTTTTTAAAGAAAAAGAAATCTGGATTTAAAAGAGAATGTGGAAAAGTATACAGAGGAGTTTGGAGTACAAAAAGGAAAGGAGAAAAGAACCTAATTATGTTATAATCTCAAAATAGAAGAACAATTTTTTAAAGGCAATATGTATTTGTCTGCTTTGTTCCTGCCTTTTACTTTTCCTCTGACAATGTTTGTTTTGGGCGCATGGAAATGTAGCAACAAATGCAATCAAAACTATCATGACATCTAATAATGCAGAGTGATTATGTGTGTGCCCATATACACACAGGTGTGTCAATACATACATATATGTTGGTATCTATAAGTATTTATTATGAGGAAAAGAGCATATGCTTAAAACAACAGTTCAAAGTATAATAGGTTCTTATTGAGAGCTAGCTATTCTGTCAGAATGGCTTGTATTATTATATTTTCCCACATTCTTTCCTGAACAGTACTAGATATTTAATCTTTCATTTGACTCCTATGGCTAAATGTTTCTGAGCCTGTAATTACATGAAATGAAAGTTATTGATGGCAACATTAATGAATGAACGTGAATCTTTGAGAGGCAAAGATTCGTTCCCTACACTTAATGTCCTGCCGTCTGTTCCCCTTTCACGCTGATCAATACCGAGGGAAAATATGGAAGGGACACTCTGTCAATATCTCCAGTAGGGTCAATTGTGCCTTTCCCTTTTTCGGTGTCTTGAGAGAGGAAATGGAAAGGCTGAAAGATTATTTTAGGTGTGGGGTGAGAAACCCGAAGAGGGAAGCTTCAGGACTGAGCCCCCAAAAGATGAGACTCTAAAAAAGATAAACAGGAGTTTCAGGCATAAAGTGGCACTTCATGTGATTTATGAGGAAAAAAGGGAAAAAAAAACACTTCCACTTGTCGTTGTTAAAGGACCATGTTCCAACAGCTCTTATTTTCTACTTTATGTCTCTCTACCTTATATAATATCTTATTGGGAATTCATCTGCTTAGTCTAGAAATAGATAGTATTTAAAAAGACCATTCACAGAGCACATAAAACCCTTCAAGTGTACTAGCTCTACCTCCGATCCCATACAAAGATTAAATTGTTGAAAACCATACTGTGGTTGAATTGCAAAATTTGTGGTCAGGGAATAAAAAAATTAAGAAACCACATCTATCCTGTTAGAATATCTTTTAAAAAATTGAACCCAGATGAAGTTCTTAACTTAGCTATATGCTGTGTATGCAATGTGTGTAGAATTGTGTGTGTTTGTGTGTGTGTGTGTGTGTGAGTGTGTGTGTGTGTGCGTGTGTATGAGCATAAGGAGCTAAGGAGCCAGGGATTAATGCTAGACATAATCCTCATTTACTCCCTACCTCGTTGGTTGGTTTTGAGAAAGGGTCTCTCACTGAATCTGCCACTCATCACTAAGTCAGTCTAGCTGACCAGGGAGCATAGTGGGTTTACAGACTTCTTTCTCCCCAGGGCTGGGGTTACAGGTGCATGCCACTGTGCCCAGCTTTTCACATGAATGCTGGAAAACTAAGGTCAGGTCCTCATTTTTTTTTCCAGCAAGCACTTTGCTAACTAAATTTGCTACTCACAGATGTGCATGGCTTAGTTGTTGAGAATTAGTTTCTAAAAATTCCCACTAGATTTCTTGTTTGATATGACTTTGTTTTATTTATATTTTGATTTACTGTCTAATTCTATCTTGTGTTGCTGTAGCAGAGACCGAAGACTGGGAAATTTATAAAGATTTTGAAATTGTTGATAGCTGATGGTTTTAGATGTTTGGCATCTGATCAGGAACTTTATTGCCCTCTTCCATGGTAGAAAGTCAAAGTGCAAGAGATCAAGTAAGAAAGAACAAGAGGGATTTTCCCCCACATTCTTTGGTGATGAAGTTAAGGTTGAAGACCTCCTGTTCACTTCCTCATTGTGTCTTCTTTGTTTATCCAGTCTCTAACAATTCTATCCTTAGCTCTCATGACTTTTGGTGAGTAACTTACATTTACTTTTAGGATGTATTTGTTTGGTATTTTCTTGTGATTAGATTGAACTTTCACACCTTTCCTCTGCTGTAAGCATGCCCCAAACTTGATTGTTCTTCTCCTGTGTACAAGATTCCCTGTGTCCTCAGTGGTGTACTAACCAGTGGTGATCATTTGTTAAAAGATGTGTCTGATGAATTTATCCTCTATAATGTTACTGGATTTCTTTTTTTAAATAATCAGTAATATTTGGAGAGATATCATGAGGCAATACAAATATTCTGTTTGTTCTTATCTGTTTTATGAGAAGTCATTGGTTGACACATTTTCAGATTTGTAAATATTGCTTTGACACAATTTTAGGTTATATGTATGTCTGATGACTTAGAGTGAAGCTGGAGAAAAAAGATCACTGAAGCACACCCATGACTTCATTTGATGTGACTCAGGGAATATGGCAGTACCATAGAAACAGAGGCAGCTGTAATGGAAACAAATAACTAATATCTAATTGAGTTGTTGGCTAATGGGGCCCTAGAGAACCCCCCAAAACTCAAGCTATTTCCAAGGCTATTGGTAGCTCTGCACAAACTGATGGTAAGGCCTCTTCCTGGAGACAGTACTTACACACTATATTGAACACAGAGAAGTCAAGCTGGTGCATGACTAGAGGATTTACCAGTATGAGCTACTATTCCTGGAACTGGAAGGGACTCTGCATGCTACCAGAGGAGAAATGTAACCACCAAACCACGTACAAACCCTGCCCTCTCTAATAGTGATCTACTTGTCTGATATGCTGGAGCACTAGTGGTACAAATGTTGTGAGAGAAACCAACCACTCCCTGATTGGATTTAAGGCTGACTCCCTGAGATGTAATAACTCATATCTGACACTGTTTGGGTGGCTTCCAAGCACAAAAGGACTGATGCACATATGAACTCACAGAGACTGTAGCAGCATTCATGGGCCTGCACAAGTTTAAGCCAGGTAGGGTCTCAGCACTGAGAGGGGGAAGTGGGCAGAAGTTCTCAACCCTAACTAAGAACATAGCTCCAATTAACAACTTCTTGCAAAGAAAAAAATTGGTTTTCTCTAATTGAGCATCACTGAATATATAAACTATACTTCAGCATAGGTTCCGTGCCCAGCAATAGATGTCCAACACAAAATGAACTCAATGGCAATTTTTGTAGATATTTTTGTCTTATTTTCTTTCTTTGGACATTTTTTTTATCTTACTGGTCTTTTGCTTGCATATTATGTTTTTTAATTTTGCATTCTATGGTGTGTGTGTGTATGTGTGTGTGTATGTGTATGATTTTTCTATGTTTTCTTTTTTATTCATTTATTTTCTAAAGAAAGAGAGAAAGAAGGCACATGGGGTTGGGTGGATGGGGTAGTGGGAAGGATCTTAGAGGAGATGACAAAGTGGTAACCATGATCAAAAAATAATTAGCTTCAATTAATAAGAAAAGAGAAATGTGAATGGAAGTCAGAAAAGTAGCAATAGGAGAATCCGAGCATAGGGCTCTCAGGTTCTGGAACTGTACCATGACACCTGCAGAGAAGAACCCATGCATAATCTGAGACAACATTTCATGCCATGTTGCAAGGACACGGGAAAAACCAAGTGTCACTATGCAAAGGCAGATCACACTCATGTTCCGATTGATAAGATCAAAGTTGGTCTGACTGGCAGTTAATCTGAAGGTAGCTGAACTAATATGGGACTAGAACTGAGCAGACAGATATAAAAATGGGGTAGCCCAGATCAAACACTGCCCCCCCATCACACTGATGGCCTCATCACCTCATCACCCATTTGGTAGGGAAGGGAAAAGTCCAAATGGAGCTGAACCCGTCAGGCAATCACATGAGTAGAAACATTAGCGCATTTCTGGATATCCACAAATGAATTCTTGATGTATTTGAAAGGGGAAATTTAGCTAATAAGGATGAGCTCAAAGGATTAGCGCTAGCCCTCCCGGTCCCTTCTTTACTCAACAGCCTCATCTTCAATTTTGCTTCTGAAATGAGATGACCTTTCTCATTTGCTTTCACAATGACTAGATTTGTGGAAAGGCTTTGTAGTACTGTCATCAGTCTGGACTGTGGTATGTGTCCCAAAAACTTCATTAAAAAACAAAACAAAACAGCTGTGACAATGCCATCTAGGGAGATTTGATCTCCTGCAGCTGTAGATCATGTGTTTTCTGGAGGAAGCGGAAGCATGAGAAAGCAACTGTGTTTTTATCAGGGTTTTCATGTACCCAGATGTCTCTCTCACTTCAAAATTTGGAAAACACAAGTAAGATAATGCGATTATAGAGCTGAGTACATTCAGTGCCCTGAAAACCAGGTCATTGTTAAGATTAACTGATGGACTAAAAGAGTTTAAAAAGCTAGCAAGTTTTTGATTTGCATAGTCCCTGAAGAATTTGGCTCTTGCCAGGCTCCTCCCCCTCCTTCTACACAGTAGCAAGCCAAAACACTACTACACTGAGGGATTTAGTAGTTGCAAAGGACTCTTGTCTGAATTTTTTTTTCTACCTAGAGCAAATGATCAGCATTTCCACACTGGATTTATTCTCCATGATCCATCAACAGCGCTGCTTTGAGGGCTCTGATAATGGGGCAGGAGAGCGCTAATGTGACAGATGGTAATAATTGAGGAGCGCTCAGCAGAAGGCTACTGTAGATCTCTTTGATCAGCAAGCCATTGAGAATGCCTTAAATGCCAATCAGATGAAGACTACTTAGTGGTGAGCATTGTTCAATGGCACTTTTCCTTTTGGCAATCTGGGTCCCATCAATGGAACTAGCAAATGGATAAATTAACAGGGTCCTGCTGCAAGGGTGAACATAATTTATATAACTTGGTTCTTTCGTTCGCCAGTTAGTCCTTTCAAATATGAACAGAATACGTGTGTAGGCATTTGATGCATGACATCAGTGCTTAATAAATTACTTAAATTTTAGAAACATAAAAATTTTGGAATATTTTCCCCTCACTTATTTAGTCATTAATTTATTCAGTGAATACGCTTGCATGTTTTATGGAGAAAGTTTCTTACAGGCAGGTGTATAGTTTCTAATGAATCCACATAAGAATAGACACATATTCAAGGTGTATGTTTGGGAGGACAAGAGAGTGATAATGGATAGATATCTCCGGCAGAGATAATGGCATCAGAAGTGACTTTATTTAATCAATCAGAACCAGTCAAGTAGATACTGAGTTGAGGAGCAACCTGGGCAAGGTGAGGGACAATGATATGGCTGAAGAACATTGCAAGAAGAAAAAAAAATGCATGTGAAACTGGGGGTTGGAACTAGATGAATGCTTTTAGAGGAAAGCTCAAAAGGTGTGAATCTTTAAGATGACAGAAGACACGTCTACATGAAGAAATTACAGGCGTGTTTTCTGGATTTTGGTGGGTAACCTTTTAGAAGGATCATACAAAGCCCTCTTTTACCATTTGAGGATTGAAAGCAGGAGAGGTGTGAGTTTACTTTTGTCCTGTTACCTAAATTTGGCCTTGAATTTGCCTAGGAGAGTAGCCTGTAAGTGCGTGAGTAAAAGTCATAGCATGGTGCATATATCAAAAGGAAATGAAGAAATCAACAGGTGTACATCACAAATCAATCTTCATTGCCAGGACAAGGAATCTGACGTCTATTGATGGTAATTAAAGACAATGAAAACTTGAGAATTTTTAGATTTAGTAACACTTGATTAGTTCTTTGGTACCTTTAGATAATAAATTTCGTTCATCTTCACTCCTCAACTCCTCTCAAACACACCCTTACCACCTTTATCTTCTTACCCACTCATTCTTCCTCCTCCTCCTTCCTCAATTCATCCCTTCCTGTTGGTTTACCTAACAGTGCTCGGGAGCGGGGCCTGCCTTGGAGTATGATTAAGATATTGGGGATCAGAACATAACAAAATAACCCTGATTCTTCCACTCTCTGTGACTACACAATTTCAATAGCTCCTCAGCTAGTGCTGGAATGTGCTGAAATTTTGTCCAGTTTGAGCTCACACAGGGCTTCCACATGCAACCACAGTGTCTGTGACTTCATGAGTACAGCTGCCGTGCTGGGTCCAGAAAACATTGCTTGCACTTAACCTCTGCCTCTGGTTCTTATGATCTCTCTGCCGCCTCATCTGCAATGATTCCTGAGTCTTGTAGGGGAAAGGATGTGATAAGTAAGTTCCACCCAGGGATGAGCATGCCACAGTCTTTTATTCTCTGCTATGGGTCAATATTAATAATGTTAATATGTTAATAATATGCTCTATGTTAAAAATAATCTGCGAGAAGTTTTTCTGATGAGGTTTGGTAGAACTGGTAATCTCTGGGAAATAGGTCTTTAGGAGTCATTTGAGTACTCTATCCACTTAGCAGAAAAGCAATTTTAACTTCTCCTTTATGGCTTATAATCTACCCACTCACAGGTTCTTGGTCAAAGTAAAACTAACAGGTAGGGGTTTCCTCTCATGGAGTAGGCCTTAAACCCAACCACATGTTGTTTAGTTTCTGCCATGGCATTCACACCACAATTACAGCAGTGACCCTATCTTGCTGAACCTTTCATTATTGTAGCTCACTGGTTTTACAGCTAAGTGAGATTTATGATTCCTTCTTTGCTAGCATTACGAGAACGCTCACAAAGTCAGAGCAGTACTGAATGTGTATTGAGTTCTATGTTATAGATGTGATAACCATGGTTATGTGAAGGCATAACTTCATTGTCATTATATTAGATTTATACAAAGGTTTCTATTTTTAGTAGGTTCCTTTTGATAATGCTTTTTCCTGATCTAATAAAATTCACACAGAAAAATGTCACAGACAGTTTTCTATGTATGGCCCAAAGTGAATAAGTCAAGAAAATTTCATGCAGTTTCTACAAATATGAGTAATACTGTACATTATTCAGAAAAATGCATGTGGTTATATCATGAAACACCTCTTTATAAAGAGCTTGATGCAAATCATTCAGGAAACCGCACTAAAGTGAGCCAATGTGTTTGATTATGAAGTCCTTATTCCATTTTAAACATAATCCAATAGTCTTTTCTTTATAAAAAATCTTCCTTAGGTATATTTTACTCTAAATCCATTGTTTATTCTCATGCTTTTTTATTTTCAACACCTCTGAGAACCTAGACAAGATGAAGCATACTTAGCAGTTCCTTGAATTTTCCAGTTGATTTCTCAGAAATGCTAATCAGCACAACCACCACTTTGTTTCTTATAAAATCTTATCAATCACTAGTCAAATTACTTTTTCACAAGAACAGTTGTAGCCAAAGGTCAAGAACATACCCTCTGAGCAGTATCACTAATGTCACTAATGTCACATCGTCAGTATTCATTGAGAAACAAGGTGAAATCAATCCCATGGCTTTAATAAGACTATAAATGTCACAATGGTAAACTATGTGCACCATCTCCATATATTATTATACCTGTTATTTTAAAAACAAAGGACAAAGATTTTACCTATAAAAGGTCAAGTGGTAAGAGTGTATGAGATAAAAAGTAAAACTTACCTTTCCTTTCTTTTTGAAGCCCCACACCTGAGATGAGCACTATTGCCTGTATCATGTGATTCTCCCGGCTTTCATTCTCCACTGCTGTGAACACAGTGACTATATTATTTAAAAGGTGGTCATATCATGCATTCTCTTCTATATTCTGCTTCTATTTGTTCAATAGTCAATTGAGAAATTTTCATTTCAGTGTCAGTATGTTTACTTTTAGCCTCAAAATGGTTGCAAAGTCATTAAAGTCTTCATAAATACATTTTTTTAATTTGGAAAGATACAAGATATATTTTTTTCTTTTGAGAAATTCTTACTTTAAAGCATTTTATAAACCTACTCAAATCCAGGCATGTTAGTGCACATTTGTAGACTCAGTTACCCTAGGGCAAGATAAGAGGCACAAGCAAGAATATCCTCAGAAAAGCTCAAAGACTAGCTGGCCTGGTTACCCTGCCATGAACACAAAAGTCACTTTGTCTAGATGAGGTAGAAACTTAAGTCACACCTGAGATTGTCCTCTCATCTGTATAGATGAGCTGTGGCATATGTTGTTTGAAATTCACACATACAAATATGTACACATGTCACATAGGGAGAGAGAGGGAGGAGGGAGGGAGAGAGAGAGATCACGCATGCTGTATATTATTTCAGATAAAGGGGGTGGTTAGCAGTTATGACAGAAACCCCAAATGTTTTTGAAGAAGGGATGGAGGGATGTAGATGATGTTTGAGAATCTTTTTATCTCCACATAAAGAGAATTTTGAGTGTCATCTGGTGAAAGGCAGCCGGTCTTTACATCCCCCCCNTTTTTTTTTTTTGCTATGCATCTTTGTGTTTTCTACTTGGCAGGATAGTCAGAGCTACTTAAGAAGTCTTAAATGCCACCAATTTCCACTCTGCCCGTTACTACTTTTTGAAAATTGCCAATGTTTCTTACTTTTTTTTTTTACACCATTCATAGAGAATGAGCATACCATCACGGCTTCAGACAGAAAGGTGTTGAGCACATTCTCTGGACACCTCAACAACCAGTAATTAGAAGTTCTTACTACAGATGCTTCGTGGTCTGAGGAAAAAGTACCAACAGTTCCAAGCTGTTGAGCATGATCACAATCATCCCGGAGACTGACAATAATTTCTCCTCTTCTCCACTTCTGCATAGGGAAAAATACTTTAAAATCTGAGATGGTTTATGAACTCTCTTTTGTGGTAAATAGCAGTGTTTGAAAAATCCATACACCAGCAACTGTCTACAGATCTACAGAGATGTGAGCCATTGTATAATGAATGGTATTTGTTTTGTTTCTTCCCAGTAAATATACTTGCATGCTGTCACATTTATTTCATTCTGTCCAGATGAAGGATATTTGGTTCCAAGTAGATTCTTACTGCATCAAAACTAAACTGAATTTTGAGATAGGAGGAAGGGTTCACTGTGTTTATATAAAAACTGAACAGATATAATTGAACTCTCCCTTATAAACTTTCAAAATTAATATGTATATTCACTATATACTCACTTATATAAATGGATATATATTCACTATATATATTCAATTTTATATATCCATTCACATATACTTACATAAATATATATCTACTTATATGACTGCATAACATATAAATAAATTTGGGAATTTACTCTTGAAGCCTTTCTAACCTGCTGGAAAATTCAGTTTTTTTTCTAGTCAATGCATCTTAGTTGCTGGAGTGATGTGGCACTGGATCTTTATTAATATAACAGCATTCCTCCCTCCTTGCTTTCATTTTCAAATTTATTATTGTGAACTGTGATTCCTCACTTTCCTCATTTCCAGCACATTTAACATTAGTCAAGATGGCGTCATTTCACATGCAAGCGCCAATGCCATTTGAGGCCTTCTGACCTTTCTTCAAATAGCTAATTCCCTGGGGCCAGAGGTGGTGGCAGAGATGGCAGCAAATGACAAGGTGCTGAAAATTCTATTGCATTCATTAGCTCCTCTCCTTGGCTGTCAGGGTCTTTATTTCTGTGGAAGATTGAATGAGAATAGTATGATTTCAATAGATTGAAATGTTCTATAAGAAAAAAATTAAAAGTGAATCACCAGGACTATTGACTTTTTTATATCAATGAATAGTTTAAGATTTTGATTTCTACTTTTTTGTATTAAAAACAAAAGCTAAAATTATAATTGGTATTAAACATCCATTTGAAAAATCAATATGATCCAGTACTGATTCATGGTAAATTGCCACTTCGGCATTGCTTGACAAATATAACCCCAGTGAAAAGATGAAAATTAAGAGGTCCTTCAAAAAACTTACCCCCCGATGCTGCCTAGAATTCCACAGAGATTTCCACTGACCTTCACTTTCATACAGTCTCTCCATGAGTATGCTTGGAAACTTGGTTTGGGTGTGACAGCACCCCTGCGATCATGTCACATTATATGACCAAGGGATTTGCTGATTTAACATACATGGGGTTGCCAAAGAAGCTCCAAAAATTGAGGACCAATTGTTATCCTGAAGTTGGAGAATACCTCAGGACTAACAAAGATAGGGGGGTCTTTAAAAGCTGACAGCCTTACAAGAGGAAAGAACAAAATTCTGCCAACAAAAATGGTGACAAACTTCAAGATGACTCTAGTGTGTCTAGTTAAGAAAGCCTTGTAGCATCATGACATGGCTTTATGATGTTCCCCAAATGATCCAGCCAAGATTCATACCTCTACTATACAGAAACATGGACCAATGAGCAGATGCTATTTTAAGTTGCTGTGTTTGTAGTGTTTTCTTACCCAGTTGTTACCTAGATATGGAAACTTAAAGATAGACAAATATATTTCATTTAATACAAAGGGAAAAACTCATGCCACAGGCACCAAAGATCCAGGCTCTGCTTGACCACGGGGGAAACTACACAGAGAGCACACCTGGTGGTGCACAGGTTTTTGTCTCCTGGTCCCAGAAAGCCACGCCTAAACTAGGTTCCACCTCTTAAAGATTATTGATTAACAAGGCTTTCCCCATCACCCAGTAACAGAAAACTACCAGTCTCTTCCATTGTGTGTCCCAAATTTCCTTTGTGTTGTAAGTTAAAAGTAGGCTGGTTCTTTTCTTCAGGTGCTATAGATTTTAAGAGATTTCGCTCCAGTTGTTTTCAGTTTTAGATAAGGTGGGACACTGGTATAGTCTGAATGTGTATACCCTACTCTTTTAGGATGGGCAGAAAATGCCCACTGGTGCAGGAGAGTGTGACAAGAAAAATGTGCCATTAAAATGGCTCTCTGTGCGTAAAAACCCAGAATGGAAATGTTATCAACATGATATGGCTTTCTTGGACACATCATACCAAGGCTAAACTTAATTCAGAAGATAAGGCTGAAGGCAAAAAGGAGTATAATTAAAAGCAATTTACCTAAGGAGAAATTACAGGGAAGGCTTTCATGATTGGAAAAAGAAATTTTATGGAGGGTGATGCTTTTGAAGATATTATTATCTTCCAGACATATGGGGTTTTAGAAAAAGGCTTCAAGGGGAATGTTGCCTAACTTGTAATGGAGGACCTCATATTTATTTGACACAAGTGAACAATGGTATTTTAAGGAACTAGTGTGATTTTTATCTGCCTTTTGTTTCAGCTAAAGTGAACTTAAAGAATAATTTCTCATTACACTAAAAAGCCTAGACAAGGACAAGTTCATTGCCAAGTGACGGAAAAGAGACAAGACCAACTTCATGTTTGCTGGTAAATCTTTACCAGCTCAACAGTGGAAATTTCTATGTCATAGAAAGAGGAATGGCAAAAACAACACTCAAAGCCTTTTGCTTTACATCAAATTTTTTACTTCATTTAACGAAGGAGCTATAAAAAATGGGAACGTTGCAACTTCTTTCATCTAAAGACATTTTGGTTCAGTTAGACTAACAAGTTCAAGATTTCCTTTCTGTAGAGTCTAGCCCTGGGGAAAATGGCAGAGATTTCTGAACAGAAGAGCAAGTCTAACAGGTCCTGCTAATGTGTGACAAAGAGGTTGCATGGTGAGCTCTGCTAAACCCCGACATATGCACAGGGAAGTTTGTTGACAGAGATTATCAGCACAAAGTCTCTTTGTCAGCTTATTGCAATGATTAACTGAACACATGAAGAGGCCATTTTGTGCATCATAATTTACAATGAGAAACAGCACACAGTTTGAGGAACAAAATACAAGTATAAAGCCAGATGAAGATTGCATAAATATGTTAACCAATCTTAATAATAGGTCTGGAAAAGCAATACTAATGTCTAGACAAAGATTCTGGCTAATTTCATGGATAGATGATGAATTTATCAGATCTTTCAAATTAAGAGATGAGGCTGAAACCAGAAAAAATTGGGTAACTATGGCCTTTCCTAAGTGAAGTTAAAATTGCAGAACTCTCTAGAGTATAGTATGCCTGGTGAAATGCAAGGACAAGGAAAGGAGGCTGGGGATAAACTGTTGCTTGCAACATGGGGTACCTCTAGCTTTTGTTGCATTGAGGGATTAGAAAGCTCACTCCTTTCAGTGTGATCCTGAGACATACACCGTGGCTCTGGTGCTGCGGAGGCTATAAAGTAGCACGGAAAAGACTAACGTAAATTGGGCATGTCTGACATAATAGTTAGCATAGCCTGATGGAGTAATCAGAGAGCTTAGCTAGTGATTAGTGATGTGACATTCCTGAGGCAAATATACAGGAAGCTAGCTAAGTCTCTGTGAATGCTTATAACAGACAGCCAACCCAACTCGCAGAGTGCCTTGACTTGAGCGTCTGATTGGAGAATGATAGACTTTCCAGACTCTGGGACTTGATCCTCAGTCTTAGGTATTGATAGACATCTTTCATGAAGAACAGAAAAGCAACAGTTGTTACTGAAAAAAAAATGTACCAATACTTATTTAGGTGACCTGAACACTAAAGGGATCTATGGACAAAAAAAAAAAAATCTTTCTAAGAACGCAAGGATAAGTTATATATAGGACATCAGCTCCTGGCTAAATGTCTGGAGATCGATGTAGCTATTGGAATCCATTGATCAAAAGGTACTTTAAACGTTTTAATTGATAAGAGATTAATATTTCTGGCTTAAATAATTTGACTTTAAGATAGAATTCTACCTTGAGTGAGATACAATAAGGACTACGTTGTCCAAATATCCCATTTTAGAAGTAGAAACTGAAATACAGGGAAACTAGACAACCGTCTTCAGTGTAAATTCAGTATAGGAAACCATGTCTTGCAAATTCTTATGATATTGTAACACTGCTTCCCTGATGGAAGGAAGGGCATGAGAAGCATTGGAGACAATGTGGTTTCTGAAAGAGATTGTCAGGGAGGGGTCTTGTTCCCCTTGTTCTTCATTCTTAGGTCCAATATTGATTTTAGTAGAATTGAAAACTGAGCACAAATTTTTGCTTTCATTGATAAGAATGAAAGACCTGAGGGGAAGGCCATAAGAACTCAATCACAATGGTTGTCCTAAGACATTGTTGCACAGAGATGAGTGGTAATTTAGAAGACCTTAAGTTCTAAGTTAGAAAACTAATATGACCTGAGGTGCAAGCCCCCAGCTTTTCCTGGGGAGATTCATTCCTTGGTAGTAGCATCTAAATAAAAGGTTGGAGGCAGAGTCAGATCAAAATTTTAACTTAGAGAAATAGGTCAGGATCCACAGAACTAAGAGGTTCTTCTTGGATCCCGCTGATTGGCTCTCATCTCTCTTTATAAAAAATCAATGATACATATATCCAGACAGTATGTAGATAAAAAGAGGCCATGACATTTCAAATAATCAATTTGATTTTACATGCAATCTCCTGCATTGGTGATTTTTGATTCTAGGATCCTTTGCACAGGACCTGAAGTTGAAGTGTAAATTAACTTTAAAAAAACTGAGGTATGTTTGGTCAAATTGTCCTAAATACTTTTTTCAGAAAGAAGATGAGACTAGGATTTGAAACCCTAGGAAGGGTGAAAAGCTCAAATTCAGTATGTAAGAAAAATTTCTGTGCTATGGAGATTTATGGTATGAAGAAGGTCTGTGTGGGTGGATAGCTGGTGGGAACATTCTGGAGTGGGACTTAAAGATTAAAGACTGATCTGTAACTATAGTCTTACCAAGCATTGCCTTTTCAGGTTTTTCTGCTTGCCTTTCAGATGTTGAATTGTATCTCATTTCCATGGCATCTTTAAATTCTGAGCCAAAGCAACGTTTCATTTGCAATTTATACTTTTTCTTGAAGTAATAAATCTTGCTATGCTGCTGACAAAATAACCATGTTACTTTTCTGCATTGTAGATTTTCTTCATCCTTATTGTCTTGATTTAGTAGAAAGTTATATGGCCAACTTGTATAAGATGCCCCAGCTGATACTTAAACGCAGCATCCTAGAGGTCAATGTAATCTTAGCTCCAGTAATAGAATATGAATTTCTAATTACTTTGGGATATAGATTAGCAAACATATGCCACCAGGTATAAACAAGCAAGTCAATACTAAGTGAAGAGTCCCTAATGACTCTGAGTTAAAAGATGATGGTTCACACTTAGTGTGTCCATAAGAGGTATTACCACGGCTGTCTTTTATTTCATAATCACAGCTTTGTGAGAATTTTTTATAAATAGAGATCTGAGGTGAAAGATAATGTGAGCTCACATTATAGGTTTTCATGCTCTATAAAGGATGTTGGAATTGCAGCTTTGTGGTATTCTATCTCAGAGGGCATAGCATGGATAATATAGCCAATGGATAAAATTAGGAAATATAAGTCTTCTCCACCAAGTACTCCTAAACGAGAAGTAGAGAAATGAAGCCCCCCAAATTTGTGAACAGGGGTTAAAAGTTTGTGAGGATTGCTATCTAGTGACTTGAGAATTTCCCGATTGGGAATTCTAATGACCGAAAATTACACAGGCTTTGCCATTCGAAATGTATTGAGAATGTGAAGACATCTTAGTCCCAAGGTTGATCCTGCCAAAAATAGTCCAGTTGTGCAATACACCATGAAACAATTTGTCAGTTAACTAAACGTTAATTGATAAATTTTACTAACAAATTAACAATTTGCTAATTGATTATTAACTCATTTTGCAATTACCAGAAAGTCTCTTCTCCAACGACCTATAGCATGCGTAATGAAATCAAGGACAATGGGACTATGGTGGCAGAAGGACATGATCCTTCAGCTGGAACAAATATTTTCTGCCACACTTAGTGCCCATTTACAATGAACAAATAGCCACTGTAATTAGACTTTCATCAAAGGGTGTATCTTTGTGGAAAGTTATTTTCTGAAACTCCATTAATCTCAGAAAGAGCTACTTATCATTTTCCATTAAAATAGGAGCCTTGCAAGTTGTGCGGTTGTTTCCTTTACTGATATGGCTCCTGCCCGCCCTGCTGAAGAATACATTTGGATATTGTAACCTTTTTCTACCTCCAGCCAAGTGCTTCCACAGACCATGGAAAAATGGGCTGATACTGATGAGATCCACTACTTCACTGCTCTGACACGTTTCATTTGACTACTTTTTTTTTTCATTTGCAAGCACATGTCTCTTGAGTACAAAAGTTAAACCGGCAAAAGGGTTAGAACCAAAGATAACCCCCATTTCCAAAGGGTTTCTAAATCCTGGGAATTTCTTCTTTCAAACAAAGCAGCCATCGATTGAAATGCTAGGGTACAGAACAACCACCCTTAGCTGGGAGAAGAAGCAAGGGGGAAAGACACCAGGAGTAAACTGTTAAGTTCTACAATTCATAGGAAGTAGTAAAAGGTGATGCACGGTAGACTGTGAAAAGCTGAACACAAAATTGACACTATTCAGAATAGCCACGAGAAGAGGAGATAAATAGGGACATACACAGACTTCATCCAGGCAAAAGGAGGAACGAACAAAGAACAGGAGCTCATAGGAATGAACAAAATATCAGGGAGCCTTCGGAGAGCTGGAAAGGTGGCCCAGAACGCTTGCTGCTTCTCCAAAGAACATGGGTCTGGTTTCCAGCACACGCCCTGGGAAGCTCACAGCTGCTTATAACTCCAGTTCCAGGAGATCGGCCATCCTCTTCTGATCTTTTCAGAAGCGTGCACACTCAAGGCACACACTCACACAGATACCCACATAGCGTGCAAATAAAAACAGAAATGAATCTTTCTTTAAAAATCATTTTTAAAAACTCTTGAATTAGTAACTATATTAAATATAAATGATATAAACACTATCATTAAGATGTAGGAGTGTCAAGGTGTATTACCAGTGCTTGGTCTGGAAGGCTGGCCAGTGCAGCTGTTTTACTCTCTGATCTTCAGGCAAGCTTTGTTTATTAAAATACAAATGAAATATCACTACACTTGGTTCTATCCAATCCACATGAAAAATACCTTCCACATAAAGTTCAGTGAATACAAAACAAATTAATATTTAAAAAGTAAAACCACTGTATTTCTAACAAAAAGAATTCTGGGGTAAGTATATTAGTATTATATAAAGTATGCTCTTAAACTGAAAATATTTCCAAACATAATATTTTATAATATTGTATGTACTATAAAAATAGTACATATAGTATGGTTATTTTATCAAGAATACAAAACCTCATAAAATATTCTATGGCATAATTTGAAAATACATGAAACGAGGGTTTGTATGAATTAAATAAGAAGTGAAAACATAAGTACATCAGATGAACACTACCCTTCCCCAAACTACAAGAAAGTGTCAATTGACAACGAGTAAGACTTAGTAACTAGCAAATAATTGTACTCAACAACAATAAGGAAGACTTAGTAACTAGCAAATGATTGTACTCAAATGATGTCTATAAACCATCTACCCAAGACTAAAATAAAACACATAGAGGGTGATGTTACAGGATTTTACAAACTCAAAAAATCAATGAACTCCAAAGAATTAGTCTTGACAATCTGGAGTCTAGGAAATCCAAAATCCAGACACTGGCAGATTCTTTCCCAGGCAAAAGATCCTTACTGGCTTGGCCTCGTGTAGTTCTTGTCTACTCTCACGTGATGTGAAGAATAAAGAAGCTTTCTGCGGTCAATTTTATTAGATTCTGATTGTACTAAAGAAAGGCTTCACCTCATTCACTCCCTCCATCTCCACTGAAAGCCCCACCTTCTGATCACATCACAATGGAGACTGGGTTTCAGCTTCTGAATACTGGGATTATACAAGTAGTCAGGTCATAGCCACAAAGCAACCATTTGTGTGCTTGAAAATTGCACATTTTATAAAAACTGTTTTCTATGTAATTAAGATGATTGAAATCACAAAACACTGTAAAATCAATACTGGACACTCAATTCAACACATCTAGATCACTGGGTCAAAGGGACACCACAAAAGTTTTTGGTTTTATTTGAACAAATGAAAACAGAATCGTTTCATCAACATTTTTAGAAAGCAGGTAAAATAATATTTTGGGGAAATTTATGGTGCTAAACATATAAATTATAGAAAAAGAAGAAGCTAAAACCTGTAACTGCAAATTAAAATAAGAAAAACTGAGAAAACATAAAGTCTAGAGTGAGCAGAATACAGGAAGCATTAAGACAAAAACAGCAGACATGAATGAAATAGAAAGCATGGTAATATAAAAAACAACAATAAAATTAAAAATGGTTGTTTGGGAAGATGATAGGCTCCCATTCACCTTGATCATGGAGGAAAAGAACTACCATAAACGCCCAGGATTGGGAATGAAGGAGGAGGTATGTCTACAAATTCTACAGATAGTAAATTGGTAATCATATGAAAAAGGATACCACTATATTGCCTAGTTTCGATGAACAGCTGTAAAAGGTGAATGCACGGTTTGTCTGGTTTCATTCACTTGCCTCTATTTCGGAATACGAGCTCCACCTCATTTCTTTGGTGACTGCAGATTAACAATGTTTGGATTCTGAAGCCCTTAAAAAGGCACGCCTAGGTGTAGCTTGCTGTGTATGTGCTATGCTAAGAATATGTGGAGTTATTGGAAACTGTGACCTGATGCTTTTTTTTATCAGATCTAGAAAACGTCACCCACTATTTTGTCTACTGGTTTTGGTCCACATTCCTGGTTGCCCACTCCTATTAAAGCACCTAGGCATTAAACCATCCCATGGTGCAGTATGCTGTGTAACAGCATCAGTTGGAGACCTTCTGGATGATTATTTTCCGACATTTAATTTTCTTGACTCTAAAATTTAGGCTTTTTTTTTAAACTTATTTTTCCCCTTCAGTTCCAGTTCCAAAATCCTAAGCATTTTGTGTTTAATATACTATTGCCATCATATTGATAATTTTATTTTTAAAATAAAATAAATATTATAATTTACAATTTTCAAACTTTATTTGTCTAAGCTGTTAAATTTTTCTGGCATCTCCTTGGTTCTAATAATGTTCTTCCTTTATCCTAGATCTATGTAGTATTTGGATCATCTGCTAGCTTTTTCTCCTTGATTTTTTTTGTTTGTTTTTGGCTTTGTATTTTTTTCTCTCGGTTGTTTGGTTGTGTTTTTAGTCATATTTGATGATTTGCTTATGTAATTCTGGACATTCTGTACAAAATGGTTTTATCCTACTATTCTTCATTTCATAAGGGATATATTTGTATCTGGTGAGCAGACAAATATCAAGTGGATTTCACTAGCCCAGGAAAGGCTAGTCTGTTTGTTGTATGCCCTTTGCTTGAGTGTAACCTTTGCCAGCTTCCATCTGAGAGCCTGGGCTTCTTCGACGAGCCCTTTCTTCTCATGAACATCAGGAAACAGCAGTTTTGTTTTTAGAGGATATCTGCTTTACCTGTTTGTCTCTTTAACCTATAAGCAGCTGAACTCTTCCTTGTCTGACTCACTGTGCACATTTGCAACTTAAGAGCCAACAGCTCTCTTTAGCAAGCACTGACAGCAGAACACGGAACTGTGCCAAAATAGTCTTCCTTTCTCTAAGTGCTTGGGCTTTCTCAAGCCCTGAACTTTTTTTTCATGAATCTATTTTTGCTCTGTTTTTTTTTTCAGGCATTTATCTAACATGTATAGTGAATCTGTAGAGAGGGGTCCATTTAAACAGTCAGTCTGCATGGATGTTGATAGATATTAGCATGTAGAAGTGTGTGTTGTAAATAATCCCCTTATTTTTCTACCTGTGTCCACAAATATATTGCATAATGTATGTGAATGGTAGTGCTTAACTGTGCATTTAACCCAGAATAGTGCTGTCCAAAATCAGGATCTTGTAAACAATATATATAACTTAAATTTTCCAGTGATCTCAGTAAATAAATATAACATGTAAAATTGCATTTGATAATTCATTTTTCTCTATTAAAATGAAATATAAATAAAAATTCCATTCTAACATATGTCTTATGTCTTGCCTACTTTAAACTCCTGTCTAATCTTAATTCAAACTGGCTCCATTTCAAGTGCTGAAGAATCAACCTCCTGTAACTCAGGGCTACTGGAAATGTTGAAGAATATTCAGGGAAAGTGTGGCAGAGGACAAATTTGCAATGCATGGTGGATGATAGTGGCTGAACAATTCCAAGTATCTTCATCCGAGAGACTAATGGGTTTCCAGTTGCAAAAATATTTTATCATGTTAGGGGAGCAGTCTTACGTATAGAATCTTTTTGAACCACTCTCCAATCAATTGTTCTGTTTGGTTCAGGGGAAAATACAAATCATGAGATTTAATTGGAAGCAGAAAACAATTTTTTTGAACCCCACACAACAGATCTCTCCCATATCCTTAAAGCCAGAACAGGGACTTGTAACTCAGACTGAGTTAACCACGTGGATCTCCCTAGGAGTCAAAAAAAAAAACCCAACCCAAACCAAACCAAACAAACAAACAAAAAAACAGCAATGGAGTGCTTGAAAGTACTTGCAAAAGTAACCCAGAATGGAAGCAAGGACTGCTTGACAGAGGTCTTATGTTCACAGTACCATTCAAACTAGGTGATCTCTGCTTTTGTCAATGTCATTAAAATGGCTATTTTCCTAAATATTGAGCCTCCTCATTTCATTTCAGGTTTTCCCTTGAGTCTCTGAATTCTAGATGTGTGTGAACACATGGTTTCCCTACTTTTCCAGCACGGTTCCTAGACTCCACATAGTGAGGAAAATTTCACTAATTTCTCACTTTGTTGTAAGAATAGTTTATATTTTTCTTCCTTTATCTTTGACTGCTTGTAGGAATCAGAGTCATGGCTATTATAAATCTCAAACCAGATATAGTCCCTGTACTGGCAAATTCATATCATTAAACTTGGTATGAATTCATAGAAACCTCTTAACTTCTCTGACTTAAGAATAAATAGCTCTAAGGAAATTAAGAAGATAGACAACTAAAAATAGCCCAGGATATTATCTGTGGCCCATTTTACCAATACTTTGCCAAATTAGCTATGGCACTTGGCTCCAGCTATTAGAGATTTTCTTTTCTTTTCTTTGGAATTTTGTTATTTTTTATTTTCTGGGGGTATTTGTATTTTTCTCCCTTTCTCCTTCACTTTATTGCAATTGGCCAATGAGCTGATCAGCAATGTCTCAGTCTAGTGTTTTCCGGTCCCACACATTGTCAGTCTATGACCGATGCCAGGTAAGTTTTCACTTACTCACACTTTACCTAAGCTTGCAACAATTCATCTTTCTAGATGGCAAAGCTGGGCTTTGCCACCACATCCTAGTGACATTCTCGTGGCATCATCTGTCAGAGCTCTTGTTGACACAGAACTCTCATATTCATGAGTTTCTCAGTTCCTCCTCTATTGTTCAGGACTTGGCCCCGTAGTCAACAAGGGCGCGTTATCCATCTGCAATTTCTCCAAAATGCCACACACATAAACAGTCGCTAGTTACAGTAGACTCTATCAAGAAGAGGAGTGGAGGACAGCAACAATGCCTAACTATTGAACGGTGCTCTTTTCTTCAGTCTCTTTTGGCTACCAGTCCCACCTCAGGACTTTGTCTGTCATCCAGTGTTTCTAGTTTCTGATCATATGGATTTGTTTTCTTCCCTCCCACCTCTTTCAATCCCCATCTATTTGGTGGTCTAGTTCCTCCTTTTCTATTCCACGCATTCCTCCTTTAAAACATCTTTTCAGACCTTACAGTGAGAAATAAACCTTCTCTTCTTTGTAGACTCCTGCTAGACCTTGTCCTCAGGGCTCACACATCTAAAACAGAATACCAAGGTATTTTTCTAAACAAATGATAGTTCTCTTTACTATGGGAAATTCTGAGCCAGCTGGCAACATTGCAATTTATCTATCCTGCTACCCTTGCTTAAAGAATAAATCAGTGACGGTACATGGGGATGTAACTTCTCTAGGGAAAGGCATGTGTGACAAGGCAGAAATATTGAAATATGATTTTTTTCTTAAAGGTGTTGATTATGTTGATGTGTAGAACCCAGCTGCCTTGGTACACAGGACGCTATTAAAGAAGACTGGATTCAGGGTATTTGTAAAAACACATTTCTTTCTATTCATTATATATTCCCATGTTATTCAGAAATGCTACTTCTCCCAAACTTGGATACCTGTATTTGGGTTACACTTAGGTCTTCTCCGCTAGTTTTTATTTCCTTATTATTCTTCTAAATGTATTCATTTGCTTCTACAAGCAAAGCAGGTGGTCTTCTAAAAATAGAGTAATGGATAGGGAATTAAATGATGACACAAGGATCTTAGCCACACCAGGCCCATTACAGTTAAACCATGTTGCTGACTGATTGAAACTGTATCTTATCCCTGTGGTCAATGATTCTGATATATATATATATCTTTGTCGTTTTGCTGTACTTGAACAGGCCAACTATATATTAATCCGAATGATTTGGAAGCACTGGCTTCAGTATTAAGCAGTATATCCTGACGAAGATGCTACTGAGGCCCAGGTCCTTTTCAAGAGCTACAGAAAAGATGCCAAGGAACTTGTGAACAATGCTGTTCTTGTTCTTGGAGTCAGTACTCAAGGGGCAGTAAAAACAACATTAAATATTGATGAGAACTATGTTTATTTTCCATGCATATAATATGTGAGTTACATATGTACATATGCATATATTATGACTTGGTGTCATAATATATATATATCCACATCAAGTTATAAGTATGTGAATATGGCATATATATATATATAAATTTATATTTATATGTGACAACTATTTACTGTTCTGTCTCTATAGCCCCAAATCTTGCCAGTTCCAAGCAGGAACACTGAACTCTTTGCTAATCTGTATTCTGCATCTTTGAGAAACTGAAACCTCTTGATCCTGATCCATTCTCAGGGAAGGTCTCTGAACTCCTTCAGTAACTTCCTTAGAGTTCAATCCTCCAAGAACCTGACTAAGGGTTACACTAACACAAAGCCACATCAATCCTCCTTCTCTCCCTCCTTCTTCTTAAAACAAAAGTTATGTGCTTTTTTGAATGAGAAATGCCTCCCACATAGATTCAGGTGTTTGAACACTTGGTCTGTAGTCGGAGGCACTAAAGGGAGATAGATGGTGCACGTTCGGTCAGAGGAAGTCTGTCACTGGGGGTGGCTTTGAGAGTTTCTAGCCTCAATTCATTCCCACTGTTCTTTCTATGTTCTGTGTTTGTGGTTCAAGTTGTGATTTCTTTGCTTTCCTGCTCTAGGTGACTTCTGCTATGCCTCTACCACCTTTATGGACTCTGGCTGGAATCATGAGCCAAAGTCTTTCTTCTCCCAGTCGCTTTGGATCACTGTGTTTTGCCACAATAAAAATAATACAACTGAGCTTTATTATTATTATTATTATTATTATTATTATTATTATTGAATATTGTGTGTTTGTGTGAGTGTGTGTGTTTGAGTGCAGGTGTCTGTGTGTCATAGTGTAAATTTGGAAGAGGGAGGACAACATTTAGAAGTCATTTCTTTCCTTCCACCCTGGTCCTTAGGGATCAAAATGAGCTTGCTAGGCATGGATGACATCTATCCTTGTTGAGCTATCTCTTTGGATTTTGATGCCTGAATTTTAATTTGCTCTGCTCTCAGGGTTAACTAGTGTTGACCAAGCAATCTCATGGTTCTGTTTGTAGAGTGGTTTGTAGCTGACTTACATACCTTGTCAGAATATCCCATTTTCCTTCACTGTTTTATGGTGAGCAGCTGTGAAAATGTCCCATCCAATTCTCTCCTTCGTTCCCTTGTTGATCGTCGTTCCCTCTGGAGCTCATTCTTTGCTGAAGCTTCGACTGCAATTTCTAAACTGGCTCGAGGGAAATGCCGAGGCTGGCTTCCACTCTGGCAAAGACAGACTGACTTATGGTGAGACAGAGATCGTCAATAATCCGTTTTCATCTTCCCAATGATGATTGCTACAGGGATGAGAACTTCTGTTTTTCAGTT
>LOEQ01000500.1:475693-534804 GCA_001685075.1 Bramus lutescens
TAAAATAAATACCCCTTTAAATCCCAACTGGTGTGGGATCGTTTATGACTTACGTCTTCACAACTACAGAGTCTCTTGAGTGGAAGCGTGTCTTAGAAATTCACTGCATGAACATCTTTTGTGAACTCCAATTAAAGCAGGAGAAAGAGCAGACTAAGAGGAGCTTCATTTGCTGCTGAAGGATTTAGATGAGACAAGGAAAATGTTTTTAACTGTAACTTTTGTTATTCTAAGTAGAATTTAGGAATCTCTCACTCTTCAAAGTACTTTAGCAAATCTTAGCAAATGGCTTAAATGAACCCCATTTTTTATCAGGAATGATAAATATTAATGAACGAAAGTCCCAATTTCTTTCTCATTTTTTAAAAGCCCAGTAATTGCAGCTGGTGAACTGGATGATGTTACAACTGTCATTGCACCATAATTTCAAAACTTGTGGAATCAAACCTGGTGGCAGTGCAGTCTGCCCAATTCCTCCATGGTTTATTTGAGAAAATCACAATTGATTTTATCCTAACAGTTCTACAAGGAAAGCTTTGGAGAGCTTTCTCTATTGCTACTTCCTAACACTCAATGGACTGCATTCTGGATACTTCAGAGTTCTAAGCAGTTACCCATAGCTGTATTTTAAAAATGCAGAAGTGAAGGTGATTTGAAATTTTAAAACTGGAGAGTTTTGACACCAGTGGTTTGCATGGAAAATTAATAATCATAGGTTAGTTATGGGGTCTGATATATAAAACAATGAGACAGCATTTTGCATATGTAATTGCTCAAGGCAAATGATACAGAAATAAATTTTACAACAATACAGCATCGCAGATGTATGGCTAAGAGTCAGGATAAAATAGATACTAAAACTCCAAACTATAATAAGTTGATAGAGGGATTGTAGATAAAGAGTAACTATCTAAAATCTGTTTTTGATAACATTAACATTTGAATCTTTTATTTTATTGTTTTTATTTTCTGCTAGTATACTTTCAATTTTCACTCTTTGTTGGCAGATTACTTTTTCCTGAGGAGCAGATATTTATGATGGAAAATTAGAAATCAGTATAAAAGTTTAACGTGGGCCTTTATGGAGGTGGGAAAACATTTGGGGCACAAACCCCATAATAGTGGAGAAGACTTGGTAATGAGATTTAAGAATGTTTGGGTGGGAAAGGGAGTATATTTTTAATTCAGTCTTATTTTAGTATGTAGTCCACTTAGCTTCCCAAGAGATCCTACAGCCTGCCAATCTCATACTAGTGTGTTTATTTTCCGAGCTCTGTCTGACTGTTGGAAGCTCTGCAGTGTTTCCAAATTTCCCAGCCATAGATTTTGTGATCAGCAACAGGTTAAAGTAAAAACAGCTGCATCACCAGGTAGCCAGGTCTAGAAAGATAACCCCATATGTCCACATTTGTGTCTATCTATCAACTCTTCTTCGGTTTACTTGAAATCTTTTTCACTTGGTTATTACATTTTACATATCATATGCCTCTAATATTCTCTTTTATTTCTTTATTAATATTAAGAATATTTTAATAATATCTGTAGGTTAAGCTTCTACAAGCCTGATTCATAAAACTTCTTCCTACTTTTCGACCTCATAATGTGTGGCACATATGTCTTACGTTAAAATAATAATTGTGATGTCCTATTTAGACCTTGTGGGCATTCCTTGAGTAGTGTATTAAAAACGCATCATCTAGAAAGGGCTTCTCTTTCTCTTTCTCAGATACGTGGTATGTACAATCCATTTGGCAGAGTGCCCAGCATCTAATTGCCTACTGGAAGTTTCCCTGATTCTTTAGGTAATATGTATGTACGACATAAAAAAGAAAAAAGTATGGTCAAAGAACCTTTTATGTATGCTAATGCTACAAACAACAAAGCAAAGTTAGACACATTTCTTTCTTATAGACAAGTTCTTTTCCTAATGTGTGACAGTTTATTCAAAGACCTGTGTATTTAGGAGTCCTTGATTTCATACTGGATTCTCTGACTTTCCACCTTTGACAGATTCACTGCTTAATCTTGTGCTGTATAGACATTGGGCTAACAACTGGGGTTAGCAGGCACTGGTTTTAGACTTGGTTACATGTCCATTTAATTATAACCTGAAAGTGTTAGCTTGCTTCATTGCAACGTAAGCCATGCATTTGGAGAATCTTTAAAGATATATGATATGTATTTTTCCAGGTATTCGTAGGAATCAAGTACAATGGTTACAAATCTGAAAGTTCAATTCTGACCTTCAGTGTCTCCTTCCTAAGGCTTCTAGAGTCATCTTCTAAGTCAGGGGTTGGTAGCATATAGTCTGAGAGACTATGCAGTCAATGATTTCATACAGTGTGCGTGTGTGTGTGTCCGTGTCCGTTTGTTTTAGTGAGAGGTATATCAATAATATATGTGCACATTTATGCAGAAGCCAGAGGAGGATGGCTATTACTCTCTGCCTTAGTCCCTCAATACAGGATCTTTCATTGAACCTGGAGCCAGGTGGGTGACCAGAAAAGCCCAGAAAAGCACCTGACTTACCCCAGGGCCATCACAAACACAGAATGCTAGGACTACAGGTATGACTAACCACCCTTGGCTTTTGAGTTGATCTGCTGGAATTTGAACTTAGGTCACATGATTGTACAGCATGAACACTTATCTAACTCCTATAAATGGAAATACTACAAATAAAATTTCGTCAAAATATAGCCGTTCTCTTTTTATGACTGGCCTTGGAAGCTGAACCTTGATTTTAGGTACTCACTCATCTGCAGAATGCTTGTGAGGAGGAGGGAAGGCTGTTCTATTTTTGTCCTCTTCTTTCCTTTTTCTGCCTCTATTTTAACTTCTCATCCTCTTTCTCCAGCTTCCTTTGAGGACCCTACTCAAAGCATCTCATCTGCTAACTATTTCTATCTCTAGGGAGATGAGGGAAGACACCACAGGGTCAGTCCAGTTCAAGGCCTGACCTATCTGTCTGTTCCGATGCTCTGCATCTCACCATGTGCATAGCCTTAGAACTGGCAGACGCCTCCTGTTGGCATCCTTCCATGTCATGGGGATTCTGGATTCCCTGAGAAAGGCAAGCTTCAGCTCCCAAGTGGCAGACAGAGTATTTTTGATTTTCTACTTGGCAGGAATCAAGCTCTTGGCTCCTTTATTGTTTGTGTCTGGACATGAACCTTGATTGCCTGACTGCCCCAGCTCTAAACAGGGCTCTATTCTCCTCACAGAGCAGTGGATTTACATGTGAGCCCAACCATATTAGTTTTATATGTTACTCGTCATTACCATATGTTTAGAGCTGAAGGAAATGTCGAGACTAAGTTGCTGCATCATCTATCCAAGAACCAGAGTTCATGGCAAGCTTTTACAAGGGGCTCTTTCATTGTTATGGACGTGGCAGACCTTTACTGGAATCTCAGAAAGAAATCTTCATTCTTCAAAAAAATAATACTGGCTTAAAATAGAAGAATCAGTGAAAATATATGCATGTACGTTTATAATTAAGTACCCTAAAATATGACAGGTGAAAAATGAAATGTTCTCATTAAAATGTCATAGTCATTCCAAATACTTACTTACCACTAGGACCATTCAAAGTTAGCTGGGTGTTAAATTACCATGACCCTTGAGTTTCTGAATGCTTCGGGAGAAAAGAAACCTCTGGAAACAGCTGGAGTGTTGTCTGTGGGGTAGTCAGCATTTAGCGTTTGATATAGGTGGCCAGAGGGGTGAGGGTCAGAAATGTTCAGTTGAGTCATGAATTCCTTGTTGGGAATGAATGAGGCAGATGATGCACAGAACCCCCTCCCTGCCCACCCCCGTCCTTTGCAGAGCACAGCAGGAGACTTCAGGACATATGACAGGTGCTGATTTTGATGTTGACCCACTGAAGATATTGTATTAATGACTGAAACTCAACACATACTTTGATAAACTCAGCCATTTTATATATATAACCTTTCTCATGAGAGCTCAGAGTTCTATGGAAACCACCTCATGATATGAGGTGAGATAAAGTGAGATAAGATTTCTTTCTGATGGCTTTCATCAGTAGGGCAGCCTAGGCCAAGTCAATAAAACTTGGTGACCTCTGTCCAAGAATTATGTTGATAGTGTCCCCATTTCTCATCATGAGTCTGTGAGACAGAATAGGGGGAGAGGGAACATTGTAGTAAATATCTAATGTTTCTTCTCGGCCTATAATTCTATCAGCTAAGGTAAGTCTCTTCATAACAATTTCCAACTGTCCTGGGTATGACAGCATTTAGCTTTATTCCCAGCATTCAGGTGCCAAGAGCAGGCAGATCTCTATGAGTTACAGACCAGACTGCTCTGCATAGCGATGAGGTCTATCAAAGTCAACCAGAGCAGTTTAGTGAGACAGGTCTCAAAAACAAGACAAAGGAGAAAGATAAAAAAGAGGCCAATGGTTACATAGAACTAAGGTTTCCCAAAGGCCAAGGGAAAAGGAAGTGAGGTGGAGACACAACAGTGAGTCCAGATATAGTTTTCAGTGTAGACATTCTATTTTATTCAATGGAATCCTTCACAGGACCTGTGTCATATTCTTCTTAATTGCAACTTAACAGTTCATTAAAATCTTCAAATAAAAGTTCAATAAAATCTTTCCAAATAAAGAAAATATTTTTCCTTTTGAAAATATTGAAACTACTGGTTGAGGCTGGGACAAGGGTCGAATACTTTAATAAGTTGAATAATTCTGAATCCAATGCTTCTAGTCAATGTTTTTTGCATATGACTGAATTATAAGCTTTTGATGTTATAATAATATCAGAGACAGATGAGTTGGACATGTTTATGGTACATTGTAATATTGACTCATCCCATTTTATTGGTCATATAGTATAATTGAAAGCATCAGGGAAATATCAAAATGGTTTTAAATAAAGTTAAGTAGTTCCTTTTTTAATGCAATAAGAAATTATGCTACACTAGCAATGAGGCAGATGTAGAAACTTTTTAATGTCCACAGCCAAACTGATCTCAGAAATCTGACCACGTTTTCAGTACTAGGCATGACTTCTCTTTGTTGAGTGGGCCTTAAGTCCAATCAGGCAGCTGCTGGTTACCACTAACCTGTAAACATCACTTATTCCATAGTTATCCGTATCTTGCCATGTTTATTAATAGGTGCTGCAGCTGGGAAGGAAAGTTTAGTCACTTATCCTCCTTGGCATCTTCTATAGAATTTCCTGGACCCGTGGAAGCTAGATTGCAGGAAGGAGGCTTTCAAGCCAAATCTAGCTTCAGTCATCTGAGTCCTGTTTCCTAAACATGTGATGTCTGCCAATAGGAGCCCATCTGTAACCCCTGAAAGGTAACCAAGTTCTACATCAAGAATCTATATTGTTTTGGAAGCCATTTGATCTACCCTGACCAAGCATTTATAAGGAAACTTCTCCGCTTATTACTGGAAATTTTGTTTTGCTACTGTTCTTGGGAGGAGCACTGTCAACCCGTGTGGCTTAACTTCCAAATATACACACAATATATCATGTTAATTTTAAGGTACATGTAAAAGAATATGATTCCTTGAGACTTTATCAAGCAACATTTGTCCATTCTTTCTGACCTCTCTCCATCCTTCCCATTTGGAGCTCTCCCTCCACGTTTCTCCCCACCTGTGGTCTTCTTACATGTTTCTTTCCTTCTATCTATAATATCTACAAAGAAGTGTAGGTGCTTCCCCTTACCAAGGAAGCCACACTCCTTACCGCAAATGGAGACCATAACGTAAAACACAACTGTCCACTGGCCGGTGGTGGCGCACACCTTTAATCCCAGCATTTGGGAGGTAGCGGCAGGTGGAACTCCATGAGTTAGAGGCCAGCCTGGTCTACAGAGTGAGTTCCAGGAGTGGCTTTAAAGCTACAGAGAAGACCTATCTCAAACAAACAAACAAAAATACTCCCACAAAACAAAACAAAGCAAGAGCAACAACAACAACAACAACAACAACAACAAAAAAAACCAAACAAACCAGAAAACCCTACAATAACTGTATATAATGCAGAGATAAGCAGATCTGGGGCATACCATCCCCAACGGATACATCATCTACATAATAGTTCTATGGCTCAAAGAACATTGTGGAAGAGGGGGGCAGACATAGTATTGTAGGGCTAGAGGACCAGAATGTTTGCTGTGCAACCATCTCTAGAAATGATTGAATGAACTGCACAAACAAGTCTGGAACAGTGGCAATATTGACATGCCTTATCAAGTTATTTTGAATTTAATATTCAAGGTTTTACCTCGAGATCATATTTTATCACAATATAACTCATCCAGGACACGTTTTTCACTCATTGACAGCAGCATGGTTACTCATATAGCAGGGCCCCAAATTTTACCTGTTTACTTTCCTCTTTTATAAAAAGATGAGGCCTGAGATTCAAATAATTACCCCATGTTTTATAACTTATTTATATTTGTGGTATAAGGTATAAGACATTAGTTCAATCCTTGGCACACAGAAAGTAATACTTGCTATACTATATGCATACTTGAGATTTAATGTGAGAATCCAGGCTTACTAAATCTCCAGAGAGTTAGAAATTATTCAAACTGTGTTTTGGATACTACCAATCCTTGAAGGTATGAAGTTAAACGACTTCAAGGAAATGTTAAGAAGGCGTTTGCCCTTCTGGAAAGTTACTATATAGCCCATTGGAGTCATTCAGAAGCCTTTAAGTCAGAGGTATTTAATTAAATTAACTAACAGAATTCAATTCAAATTCATCCAAACATAATGGGGACAAAGCCTTCCATTGATTATCATACAAAATCTGTGTTCTGCAGAGTACTTTTTAGAAAATACTGACTGTAGTAAGAAGATGTTATTGCATAAAATCAAAGCAATTATTGTGCCTACCTTTCCCTATTCTCCATGATTTCATTTGAACTGTATGGCCCTCTGTAATGTGTGCT
Organism: Bramus lutescens; assembly: GCA_001685075.1. NCBI lineage: Eukaryota > Metazoa > Chordata > Mammalia > Rodentia > Cricetidae > Bramus > Bramus lutescens. Next base: position 482,642 of record LOEQ01000500.1, read on the forward strand.
AAAGATTATTATCATGTCTGCTTCACAGAAAGAAGATAGGCTGGGTTGTATGATCAGGGTTCAGAGGAAAGTGTTTTGACATTCAGTATAAAACTCATCTCTCTGATTTCTGCTTCTTGTAACAAAATTAGATGAATATCTAATGTAGCATAAACAAAAATGTAAATGAAATCTACAGGCAACCATATCTTCTATTGCTCCGGAGTCAACAATACAAATATATTAATCATTAAGTGAATTTTAATAGAAGCACCCGGGGAGACAGTTTCCACATCCCTCACTTAGACAGGAAGAAAATAAAAGACAATTGGGAAGGTACAAGAAGTCATGCCACTCTTGGACACAGGGCTTCAATAGCTCTTATGATTCCAAGTAAAATCTTCATTGTGTTTCCCTCTCTTATGCATTTCAAGCCTAAAAGTGCTGAGAATAGACAAAATATTTTCCAATGTTGCTTCTTTCCCGACAGTTTATAAAGTTCACAATTTTGGAATGTTTCTCACTCTTGTTGACTCCTGAGCAATAGAAGATATGGTTGCCTGTAGATTTCATTTAAATTTTTGTTTATGCTACATTAGATATTCATCTAATTTTGTTACAGGAAGCAGAAATCAGACAGACGAGTTTTATACTGAATGTCAAAACACTTTCAACTGAACCCTGATCATACAACCCAGCCTGTCTTCTTTCTGTGAAGTAGAAATTAGTAATATTACTAATGGTGGTTTCAGATATGAGGTCCTGAACTCGTTTGGGTCATACAACCTTCTCAAGAGAATCATGAACCAATGTGGCTGGTAATCTAGAGTGAGCTAGATCTCTCCCCAAATGGATCAGCTGCATCTATTGCGATCACTGTACCCCACTGTGTGAACCTCAGCAGCAGATAATTGGAATACAGCCAGGGTATGGCGGCTCATTCTCATCTTACTATGGAAATGTTGGAATTCACACAAATAAAAAATGCTTGTTTTCAAAAGCCATTGCAAAGGCTTCACATAGATTATTGATCGTGTGTCGTATATGTGCACATTCAGCTGAAAGGCTTATTTGAACATTTCTGTCTGAAACTGACAGGAAGGCAACTTCATTTCCACAAAGTACTGGAGATAGAGGTAGGTATAAGTAGAGCATAGGAAGACCGGTTCTTACTTGTTTTACACATTGAGTTTAAATGTTCCCTGAATATAAACTTGCACTCACCTTCTACCAGCCATATGGCTGACAGTTATCTGTTGTGCCATAGTTATTTGTTATGCCATTCCTTGTAGATAATTTACCTGGTGGGGCTCCTTTATTATTATTTCTAAAATGGAAACAAATATCCTTGAGCCTCCATCACTAGAGACAGTCCTAGCTCAAGAAGAGATTCCTCTGAAAGACCTTCAGTACACTCACAATTTCTGTCTAATAAGATTGAGTTTATTTACTACTTTTCATGGGTAACGTCTGTAACTTAGGACATCAGATGCTAGAAAGTAATTTTATTGGAATGATGTGCTCTTGAATTCCTATTGCATACAGGGCAGCCTGACCTTAAGCTAAGCAAGCTCAGAAAGTGGTACCTCTTGAAGCTTCTGTTCCCTTTTCTGTAATTTCCTGCTTCCTTTAATCTTGGTCCTCTACACACAGTCTTCTTTCTGATGCCCATCCAGGGGATCCATCTCGTGTCTCCTCTTCCTTCCCATGAAAACAAACCTGATGCCTGCTACCTCACCTCTTTACACTACTACGTCTTTCTTATGAATGCTCCTTAATTAATCTTTCGGTGCTTGTTTGACTTTGGTACAATTTTTATGCTTAAGGGTTGAGATTATTGTTATTGTGTCTAAAACAATTGTGACTGTATCTTGTTGGGCACAAGCAATAGATCACCTGTGGATAAATTAAAGCAACCTTGGTGTTTCAATGTATCAAGTGGATTTGTGCCCTTCAAACTTTTTTTTCCCATTTCTTTCTTTAGTTACCGACCTGGCGCTGTACACTGTAAAGATTTATCACGTATATTGTTTTATAAATGCTGATTGGCCAATAGCCAGGCAGGGCAACCAGAATAGGAGAATTCTGGGAAGAGAAAAGGCTCAGTCTGCAGTCACTATCCAGACACAGAGGAAGCAAGATGAGAATGCCTCACTGATAAAAGGCACCTAGCTGTGTAGCTAACACAGACAAGAATTATGGGTTAATGTAAGCTATAAGAGTTTAGTAAGAAGCTTGAGCTAATAGGTCAACCAGTTTATAATTAATGTAGGCCTCTGTGTATTTCTTTGGGACTGAGTGGCTGTGGGACTGGGCAGTACAGAAACCTCTGTCAACAACCCGGGTCCTATTAGTTGCTGTCAGTTGAGGCTAAGCAGAAGTTATTATTTAAAATAAATGCCATTATCTTGTTGAAATGTCAGGAAAATTTTGGACTAACACTCAAAACTGTTGAGATTTAAAAAATTAAATCTCTCAGGGCTGGAGAAATAGTGCAGCAGTTAAGGGCATTAGGTGCTTTTCCAGAGTAACCGAGTTCAATTCCAAGTAACCACATAGCAGCTCATTACCGTCTGTAACTCTAGTTCTAAGGGATCTGACACCCTCATCCAGACATACATACAGGCAAAACACTAATGCATGCAAAATAAAAGTAAATAAATCTTTTTTAAAAAGACAAAAATATAATTTAAAAAATCACTCATGGAGGAAGTCTGAATATTTTTTCTGTGCATAAACTGTCTAATCTGTAATATTGCATTGCTCAGTTATGTCATATTTGAATCTATTCTTCCTCAGGTATGCTATGTGTAATTTAATTTGTGCAAAATTTTTGGACAGATATTCCCCAAATTAAGTATTAAAAACATATTTAGAAATATCTAAAACCTTGAATTTCAGTTTTACAGAGAAAGATCTTGATAATTTTGTGTATAAGTGCTTCTGCATTTAGTAGATAATGAGCAGGCTCTATGTTAGAAGAGAAATATTTTTGTATAATACTCAACTAAGTAATGTTTAGTGTGCAAGAAAAATCCATTTTCAGTTTGATACTTATTTATCCATTAGGGAAACAACACTATTTTCATACTTTTGGAACAATGAGTTATGATTTCAAAGGTCTTCCTTTTGCAAGTGTCACCAGTGTGTTTTTATCTGAAAGTCTTTAGCTAGTATAAGTTCAACATCAGCAGATCAGCTGAAAGGCTCAGAAGGGTTATATAATATGCATCTTTTCATGTTCCTCTGGAAGGTACTATCTAAGCTTACTTAACCCCATGCACTGTGGTGGTCCAGGTGCATTCAGGCAAGAAGTTATTATACTCTCAAGAAGTTGACTGAGTTGAGTCAATTTTTGCAGCAGTATGTGGACAAACCATACAGTGGTGTAGAAGGGACTTTCAGACTGCCAACCATGACCAGTACAATAAAGCAGGACCTCATCTTGCCAGAAGTTTAGAGGACTTAACCAACACTAAAAACATTAAAATAAACTAAGATTAAAATTCAGCAAATGTCTTCCTTTGAAATATCTTCTTTCCTTAGCACTAGGATTCCTGTTACCTTGCATAAGTCTTCTTTGACTTTGTGGAGTACATCTACATTGCTGCTTCTTTTGTAGACTCTGCACAATGAACTCTTCTGACCTAAGTTTCTGAAGGAAGATTTCCCATCAGCACAGTGAAGGAATTTGAGAGTGAGCATTTAAAATGTATCATAATTATATAGTAACGATCCTCATTCATTCAAAAGATTAGAGATCACATATGAATATCAGTTTTAGAAATTCCCATGGTCTCATTCAGTGCATTATGTATATGTAATGATAAAATTGGAGGGTTGGGGTGCCTTCTGAGCCTATAGTGTCAACAAAAGCATTTATTAAACATCTCTTTGTTATCCTTAGAAATGTAAGCCATTTTCAGTATGGACCCACTAGGCTTACAGACTTTGTTTTCTCAAACCAACTCCCTTTAGTGGGGATGAGGGTAGAGTTGACACATGACCAGAATGGTTACAAGTGTTTGATCTAAACCGGGAAAATTGCCCTGGGTACCACAATGTGCATTGTCTCCGCTTACATTTTTCCTGGGCTGTCTACTCTTTGACCCAGACTAACTCTTACTAAGCCTAATTCTTGTTTTGCCAAGTCTAAAAGAATCATCTCTAAACATAAAGACTGTTTTGAGTTCTACTGCAAGCTTTGCTCTATTCCAGTGCATCCTGTGGGAAGTTGCATCAAACAGCAATGCTTGGATTTCAGTTTGCCTAAGGAGTATGCATCTTAATTTCATTTCCTGGTTATATTGGTTTATTATTTCTGAAGGGAATGTTATTTCACATCTACATTTAAAAGTTCCCACCCCAAATGAATCCCCTTATTGTGCAAAATATAGCCACTGTTAAATTCTCATTGAATCCCTCTAGCATCCATTGAATCACTCTAGCAGCAATGGCTCAGGAGCAGCTCCAAGCAGTTGATGCTTTGATCACTCTGTTCAATATCACATAACTTCCAGTAGCACAATAGCTTTTCCATCAGATGGCCCTGTAAGGGGATCTAATGGCTTTCAGCCGGAACTTTGAGGGCAATGCCTATACAACTGTGCATCTGAATAAGGAATGGGAAATCTGTTTACTCCATATAAAGAAACCAGTTTTGTGTTTTTGGAAATATTTATGAGTTTGTGTTCCTTCCTATGTAATTTTAGGTTATGTATGAAATATATCTAATACCATTAACTCAAACAAACAGGCTTTAGTGAATGGATGCTACGGGAGCTCCTTCCGCTCCTTCAGCCAATAGCCTTTAAGATACCAGTCCACTTAGGTGTGGTCTCTGCTGCTTTTTAAAGCAGCCAGCAGTAGCCATAAGCTCTCTTTCTTGCTTCCAACTCTGCTTCTGGCTACTAGAACCCTTTTCCTGGTTGTGCAGAGGGCTGTTGTCTAGGACCGTGATCTGTAAGTTTTTTCTTTAAATAAATAACCCTTTTATTAATCATAATTCCAAACTAGTACGGGATTGGGTTTGTGACTTAAGCCTTCAAATGGATCTGGCCATATTAAGAAATTCAATAAGCATTTTCAAGTGTATATTACACACAAAATTTTAGAAGTTAAAGTGCTTATCAAAATCTCTCCCTTTCTTCTGAAGGCTATAAAATAAAGAAAGAAATCATATGCTTGTAAAATACTGAAATAAGGGTCCCAGCTGTGGCTTGCCTCTGCTTAAAGCTTTAAACTTATGTCATTAGGATGGATTAAAAGGGTTTGTGATGAAGCATTTGAGGACCTGTGTTTGAATGAGCCAGTGGGAGTCTATTGAAGGTTTCTCTTAATTCTAGGTAAATTTGAAGGCAAGTGGACTTTGGAAAAACAATTGAAAATCAATGTCAGAGGCTTCTTCTCTGAAATACTCATGGAGTTTTAGAGAGTTCAACAAGTGGCCACCTTACTTCCTAAGAGTTTGATATGTTCAAATGACTGGATATTTTTCTGCAATATGTTCTCAATACAAACAAGTCTTTCTGGTCCGAGAATACTTACCAGAGAACAAATATTTTTACATTATGTAAGAAAAATGAAATAATTTTCTTGACACATAAACACAGCGGAGTTAAAGAATGTAAAGACAGAAGAATACTAAGCATGTACAATCAATTAAAGAAAGTATTATTATTTTGTATTGTACAAAGAAAATCAGAAATATCTGTTACATTATAAACACATTCTAGGTGTATTACCAAAGGACAGAAGATAGAAGCTGCAGGCAGGAGCGGAAGTTGGAGTTTTGAGGAGGGATAAATGTCCATGAGTCATGTATGAATGCATAGGTAGAAAAGCGTGACAAGGACAGGAAGATGTTTTCCATGTGAATCCCTGAGAATTTGGAGTATGACAGTGATGTTCTGACACATAGAACATTTTCAGCTTGGCGGGGGCAGAAGGAATGTTGAAAAAATGATATGGCCTGTACTATGTCACAACCAGGATGACAGTCTGTGAGTTCAAATTTTAACCACCTGAGACAGAATGACAGAATGCAGAATGACAGAAGACCACGAGGAGACCTTAAAAATCCTCTAGTTAGAACAGGTGGATATGATTGTTACTCCTAATAATCTGCTTGTCTGTCTGTCTGCCTATATTGATAGTTATATCCATATTTGCACTTGCCAGCAGATAAAGCCCTAGAAAGATCTGCTCATATAGCTGGGAGTTGAAATCGAAGTTTCAGACTCTGAAAATAAAGGGAATTCTGAGAAACTAGGAAATATTTTAAACTCCATTGACTTAGCACATGCATGAAAAGCCATAAGGAGTGACTATTGGAGGAAATCTAGGTATAAAAAAATGGTGAGAATTCCAAATGTAATGGAAAGAAGTTGTACCTTGCTCTTTGGTGGCTGATAGGTACAGAAGATGTTTGAGGTGGATTGTGACGAGGGAGGACAGAATCACCTCTGTAGACCACTGCCTGGTGTATATGTATCCACTGATGTGTACATAATCACATAGCAGAATGGATTCGGTGTTTTCATCGTGGCTATAAGTTACATCAAGAGAAACTGTATCTTCATCCATCAAAGGCTGAAAAACGGGGAAGAGGAAACTTCAAGGACATTGCTTTGCATTGGTGAAAAGAATGAAGCTTTGAAAGTTGAACAAATCTTTCTACCAGATCCAGAGAGTTTGGGAGTCCTGTGGCTTTCTCAGAATGCTTCTTGGGCTTCTTCAGTTTTGTGGGATGCTTAGCTGGTGTCAAAATGATCAGCCGATGGGTGAGAATTGGAGTGAAGTGGTCTCCTTCGCCACAGTAATGGCACAGTGCCACGGAAAGGAAATGATGTTTGTGACCCTGGAGTCACTGACAAAGCCATTTAATGTTTCTTAGCTCCAGAATGCCCCTGTAAAACTGAGATAAAATGATTATTAGCCATGGAATTATTTTGACTAAGATAAAGAATATACATTTAATATTTCCTTGCCAGTAATCCACTGACAAATTCCTTTACTCTTTCTATTATGATTATGATAGTTATTATTTTGAATAGCATTATTATTTTTTGAATTTTATTTAATTAACTCTTATTTATTTTATAGACTAACCTCAGTTTCACCTCCCTCTTCCCATTCTGCTCTCTACCCTGATTCCCATCTTCTCCACTACCCATCCACTCCTCCTCCCTCTCCATTCAGAAAGGGCAGGTATCCCATGGGCTTGAACAAATCAAGGCACATCAAGTTGAGGTAGGACTGAGTGCTTCTTCTCCTGCACCAAGGCAGAGCGAGGTAATCCAGCATGGGGAACAGGTTCCCCAAAACAGGCTAAGGACCAGGGATAGGTCCTGATCTCACTGCTAGGAACCTTGCAAACAGACCAAGCTACATAATTGCCACATACACGCATATTTTTGTGGAAATATCATTAAGTTTCTCTTTCCTTATACCTTCTATGTTTTGGAGATTTGTTTTTGTTCTTAATTATGTATGTCTGTGTTGGGGTATGTACATATGACTGTAGTTGCATGTTAAGACCAAATAATGAACTAGAATCAAGTGAAGCTAGAGTTACAGGTGATTGCAAGCACCCCTTAAGTGGGTAGTGGGCATCAAATTCTGGGTCCTCTGATAAAGCAGTACACATGTCAACCTCTGAGCCGTCTTTATATCCCCAATATCAACATTTATGTCTAGCATTTAATTTTTACTACTCTCAGAACATATTTGAGGAAATATATTCAGATTTTAATTAAATCTTTAAATTGCATACTCATTTGAATAAAATAATAAATCACTCTGTTAAAATAAGAATACAGGGTTTTGTGCAGCTTAAGAAAGAGGTTGGTAGTGGGCACATGTTAAAACAAGGATCCTTTAGACAGGAATTAGAAGCTAATAGTGTTAAAATATGTGCTAATGCATGGAAAGTGTAACAACAAAATTATTTTCAGGTAAAAACTTGCCCTGTTCGTAAAAATATCTTAAATGCTTTAGGATAGGTTTTGTTTCTAGTAATTATAGCCTAAGAAGTTAAAGATAATCTTCTAACTTAAGAAAGTCTAGAAAAAAATCCATGAGTATGAAAAAAATGCTCTTCTTGAGGGCTTAGAAAGCTGAACAGTTATTAAAACTCCACTTTGAGATCAAAGAAGATAGACTCATGCATGGATGATAGAAAAGAGATGAGTATAAGTGTTTTATCCCTGCAGATATTTCCTGATTCTGGAAGTGTCTGTGTAAGGCTGTGAAGTGGTGTTATTAAATGCCAAATGATAATATGAAAAAAGTGGGGGTTTAGATCTAGAAGGGCACATACAGCAACTTGAAAAGCTCATGCCTTAAGATATAGGAGTACGGCTTTTGAATGTTTTTATTTATAAGAGTTGCCATAGTCATGTTGTCTTTTCACAGCCACTGAAGTCCCAACTAAGGCAAGAGACTATAGATATCTAGAGACATTGAAGGTACATGTGTATGCTGTGTGTATAATGTCTAAAATATTTTATTAAAATAAATGTTCATAGTGACATTTCTAGTGTTAAATATGAAAGATAAATCAATATCTATAATAATTATTAAAAAGATATCTTATGGTATACTTATTTTAAACCCTATATTTGAGAAAGACTAAACAAACTGTAGACAATAATATGAGTATCCTCACATATAATTCTAAAGAAAGAAGTCAAGTATGACAAGGTACATTGTAAAAAGTTCCTTTCCTGCAAACTTTAGACAAGGAAGACTGGCCCTTTCTGACCATCTAAAATGGATAATATATGGGATTCCAGGAGGTAGACTATGTTCTGTTTCTTGATCTTTTTACATATTATTTAAGTATGATATATTTGTAAATATTCATGAACCAGTATTCTCATTTTCCTTTATGTAGGAATTTTTAATCAACACAAACAATAAAAATAATCTTTAAAAGATCACCCAAGAATATCCAATTTACTACTATAACTTTTAACCAAAAAGTGTGTGTTACCCAAGTTTTCATGACCTTGACAAAAGCACTTGAGAAAAACAACTTGAAAGATGATTTTTGGATCCTGGTTTCAGAGGTTTGGGCCATTCTCCTCTGCCTTGGTTGATTTTTGGCTGTAGTGAGGCAGAACGACATGGCAGAGGACATGGTGAAGGAAAGCTGCTTACTTTAGGGCAACTGGGAAGGAAAGAAAGACTACATAAAGGTTTGGGACAGTATTCTTCAATGACATTCTCTTCCAGTGTCCCACGTTCCCCACTGGTGACACTGAAGCCCTCATGGTCTCGTTACCACTTTGCAGTGCCTCTAGTTGGGGGTGGGGGCTGTCTTAATTTCTTCATCTACCACTGTAATTAAATAATCTGACAATTTAGGGGATAAGGAATTTATTAAAGCTCAGAGTTCTAAGTCACACTTCTTTATCGTAGAGTGTGGAGAAATGACTCAGTGGTTAACAGTACTGGCTACTTTTACAGAGGACCTGGGTTCAATTCCCAGCAACCACATGACAGATAACAACTGTCTGTAACTCCAGTTCCAGGGAACTCAGCACCCATGTACATAAAAATGTACATAAAAATGGTATATGCCTTTAATCCCAGCACAAGTGGGGCAGAGGCAGGTGAATCTTTGTGATTTTGAGGCCAGCCTGGTTGGTCTACAGAGTGAGTTCCAGGACAGCCAAAGATACACTGAGAAACCCTGTATCCAAAAATATTGAGAAATTTGTTTCTCTTTCTTGTCAGCTTCTTTTAGGAGGCCCAATGGGCACTGTCTTCAGATATATTTGCTACTGAGTCTGGGGGCTAAACTACAATTTCTGCAGAGATTTCAAACAGACATCTTGTTAAAGAGACAAGTTATTTGCTACACAGTATTTATTTGTAAGGGATTATTTCAGAAATATGATTTCATCTGAATTCTGAGCAAGTACAGTTTTTAAAACGTATCTGCTTTCTTTTGGTTTGTTGATGGTGTGCCTGTTCTTGGCTCTCGCTAGACTAGAGAGTGCAAAGTGTTGGGATTACTCCAGGAGGGTTTAGTCTGACAATCTGTGGTTGTGTAGTCAGAAAGAGGAAAAAAAGAAACCAACAATGCAGAACCTTTGAAGTCATCATGTGTACTATGTATAGAAAATTTGTGGTTGGCTTATTTCTGCAATTTCGCTATTTGGCAGCACTCACTAACTAGAATATTAAGAGAGCAGTTTCCTTTTTCTCTAAGTGATGGATATAAGAAAAAAGAACTATCATTCAATGATAAATTAATATGAATTTTCAATTAAAGGAATAAGCTCCAGAGAGTAATTTAGTATTGTTCTGCCTGTCAACTAAATACACATTTATTTATTAACTAATTTACTAGTTGAAAAGTTACAGAGATGCCCCTGTCATTTTCTTCTCAGAAGTCACATGACAGCACTTGAGTTAGAAATAAAAATAAGCGAGGCTTGGTAAACTGGAGGATTACTAGATTTATTCATAAAACAAAATCTAACAAAATTTCATTAAGGTATATAAAATATTCTGTATGCTTCAGGCTATGTTACAATTTTGCGTTATGTAGCAATAAACAAGTAAGATATCCAAAATATGTGAAAAAGGGATGATAACTTTATGACTACCATAAAGGGAAATTTGAGTTGTCCAACAGACAATGGCCATGGCTAAATATTGCAGAAAAAAGTAGATGCATTCACCAAATCAAATACCATAAGCTTGGACTAAGTGGAGCACCTGATGGTTCCCTGCTTGTATGCAGGTTGATCTGGAAATGCAGGAATTGAGAAGACTAACCTAAATGTGTGTTGGGGGCTGCAGACCCCTGGCCCCTTGACTTTCTTTGCCTGCCTCAGACCCTTTGCATGCTGGAGTGAAGAAGTAAACAGCTTGTTTTCCTGTGCCTGCAGCTGCTCTGAGTACGAGACCCTCATGAGTTCCTGATGGCAGGGGAGTGGTTTCTGGTGGGTTTTACAGCTGAAAAGCCCAGGATCTGGGGCGTGGCTATCAGTTAAGGATCCCTATTTAAGCTTCCCTGGAGCACAATAAAGTTGGCATTCTTGTATCATGGATGACCTGTGTCCTTGTATCTCTATCTGTCTCTGTCTCTGTGTCTTTACATCTTTAAATCTCCAGCCTAGTTTCTGGCTTGCATACCATCCCATAGCGCAGGCAGTACAAATGTGGAATCATGAAAAGACAGTGAAAGCTGCCGGAAGCAGTCCTTCAAGCGGGCAGGACAGAGGAGCAGAACACTGTGAGTGAGCATCCTTGGAGTACCCACCAGTCTCAGGTGGCTCATTGGACCAAATGCTAAATAATTTATGTGCACATAACCCTGAGTCGCACGAGGATTGTTGATACCCATGGAAATGAGGTTGGCTCTCCCATTACATAAATTACCTGCAAATAGCTGGTTTTAGAAAGATGCTCTGGTTTCAGAAATGAGTCATGGAGATTAAGGGACAATTACAGAATATCCCAGGAAAGAGTTTCCACAGTAATCAAAGCAGCTCTTAGTTTTCTAAAGCATCAGTGATACTGTTTGCAGTAGTGACATCCAGAGTCACATATTGGTGTTATCCAGGAAAACAGAAGTAACACCTGTCCCAAGGGGTGTCAGCACTTGTGTCCTGGGGGTGAAGTTCTGAATCTTTAAACTCTCTTTAGTAACGCAGTCCCCTGAATCTGTTATTGTGGCTATTTCAGAGTTCTGGGAGCCATCCAACATCCATGCATCCATTCAGTATCTCTTAAGACAAAAACAAATAGGCACATGTTGGGCTACTGGGTATAATTATGGCCAGTTCCAATCCAACCCTTGACCTTTTATGTGTATACATATGAGACAAATTTTGGTAGAGGAAAACATATAGACACTCAGCTTGATAACACTGAAAATTCATGGTATCATCTGGATGTTTAATGCTGAGAGCATTACTAATTCTTGACAAATAAATCACAATTTATTTAAATAACGTAATATTGGCAGTTCTATATGTACCTGCTAAGTTCGCACTGACGGAATCATTGCTTTCACAGATCATGCATGTATCTAACTCTTTGCCACATTCCCAATTGTTTTTCTTTCACCTATTTCCTAGAACTAGAGTCCCAATTCCCATTATTACAATGTGATATTACTGCATGAGCTGTCTCATAATTGCAGTTATTATAGGTGAGCTATGAGGTATTTGGAGGACCCTGAAATAAAACCAAAGTAGTTACGGCAGGAGGGACTGCTAGAGCTATAGTATAGGATGACATTATATGAAAACAACCCCATTGATGTTGTTTGGAAGATAGTGGTAGGTACATAAGGGAAGAGAGCCTGTGGAAAAACAAAGAGTTGGCTGATAGAGCCTGGGATGGACAGAGGAGGTGCAAATTAAGTGGCAATAGGGTAAAGAAGAGGAAACATCAAGAAGTCAAAGGGAGGACTGGGAGGAGAAGAGGGAGGGATATAAAATCAAAAACAAAAAATAAATAAATACAGAAAAAAAGGAAAGTCTTTCGAATCTCCTACTAGTTTTCATCAGGCTACAGTTGGAATCTTAACTAATGAAGTGAGAGAAAGAACAGAAATTAATAGTGAGAGGAAAGAGACCAGAAAATCTTGAACAAATTTCTAATGGCTAAGGAGAGATTGGTGCTCAAGGACTGCTTCCAGTTCTGAAGTTTCCAGAAAGGCCACCTCAAAATATTAAGGACACATAAAGATATTAAAATATCTGGATAAACCAAAATACACTCCCAGAACAGTAAAGATAATCTGGTACTCTTCCTGTCATCTTCAGTTAGAAGAAAACATTAACCAGAGATAGCAGACCTCTCAAAACTGATTATGAAATTAACAATTAAAAACATGGGAAAATTCAGGACCACTAGAACAAAATGGACAACTGGAATAAATCCACAGCTGAATCAAACATTGGTGACTAGAGACTTCAGGATAAATGCAAATATATTTCTGATAAAATTCCAGAAAACAGAGAAAAGAATAGGCATTTTAATATACACTTGGAATCTAAAGCAAAGCCAAACACACAACAACAACAACAACAACAAAAAGACAAATACCCCCAATAAATACAAACCAACCAAGTGGAAAACACACAGAAAGAATTAAGAGCACACTAATAGTAATTTGCTAGCAAATTAGAAAAATAAAGAATAAAAACAGACAAATCAAATAATGGTTTAGGAGAAAGCATCTACCACCATCACACAGGCAAAAACAATAAAACCAACCCACCTACAAAAGTGCCTAAGAAGCAAACAAAATTCAAGGGTCAATGTCTCAGAAACGGGTAATGAAATAGGTAACTGTTGCACAAATACTATAGGAGAATATCCCAGATGTGATAATGATATCAAGCCACAAGTTCAAGAAGATGCACACATCCTACTTAAGTTAAATTAACTATAAACCATAGCAAAGGTGTACGGTAAACTCCAGTTTATCACATGAAAACCAAGTTAGAGTGAAATCTTGCAGGGAAGCCACATGGGAAAGGGAAGAAGAGATTCAAAAAGCCCAATTATAGGGTTAAAGTGCTTGTAACATTTAAATTATGATGTGAATTCTCCATCCACTCTGTTGAGATTCTGTCCCTTTTCCTGTGACCTTGAATTATAGGACTCTGGCATTCTAAGCAGTAAAATCCCAGTAGCCCCTTAATCTTTAATATTCTTGCGGCTTCTGTTTGATAAATGGAGCACTTCGGAACTCTTGGAGTGCTTCAGTCCTCATGAAACTTTTCATGGGCTTTGACCCTCTTTCTTAAAAAAAAAAATACTTGAGTGAAGTTTATACTACATTATCAGTTTTCTCACTAAGCCTAATGTGTAGCTATTCATGTGACATAATATTGATTGCATCCACTTTTCTTCTCAAGGAACACAATTGCTCTGAGAGTCTGCATCCCTCCTACGTGTTGTTAGATCAAGATACACTGGATGGCTCCTGCACCACAGCTAGTTTTCTGAGTAATTTTAATTTTATTGCAGCTCTGGGTTTCATAACATGCCTTCAGGTGTCCTTGAAAGAAATGCTTTCATCTCTGTGGATTCAAATGACCTCCTTTGGCCTCCATGGACAGCAATTAAGGTGTCCTGTATCGTCTGCGCACCCTTATCTAACCATCCTTGTTGAAGCTGAGACGCAAAATTTCTACCCCTAGTGATTTAGGTCTGGCCTCTTTCCAACCCTTAATTGATGGAGACAATCTCTTGTGTTTAGTATTCAGCATAGAGTGAAGCATTTCTCATGAAATAGTTTCAGGGGATGAAAATGACCTAGCTGCTCCAAACCTCATAGCAAAATGGAATTACCTTCTGGACCTCTATGGAGGCTTATACCATGCTGACTACATTCTGTTAGCAAGTAATTTCACTAAGATAACAACTGGGCACATTTTAAAATGTAAAACCTTATTAAAAATGTCCAGTACCATAATGTGAAAAGACTAGGTGCAAACTGTGGGATGCACACTTTAGAACTCTAAACAAAATTGTTAATCACAGCATATGAAGGAATTTTGGAGGGAATTCTAACAACGATTACAATGATGGCTTGATGCTGGAATAATAGGCAATTATTTTTTCTTTCCACCCTTTTACATGGTTTCCTGGTTGTAGTTATATTACCTTTATAATTAAACAGTAAATGTCCTCTAAAAAATAATGCTAAAACACCTCTCTTATGAAGATTTTTGACCACCTACTTTTATAGCCTTCTCTCCTTCGATGTAGGCCTGGCATTATAACTCTGTAATGTCATAATTAAAATCATATCATGTTAATACCAAACCCAGTTTTCTGACATTATGGCTTGCTTATTTTGCAATATGCTTCTTTTTAGCACCTGTACAATTCAAACCATTTAATTACATTTTGCACGGATGTCAGGCAGATTAATTGCAAACAAGTTTCTGTATATGCACTTTCCTTAAGCCTGACTCCTTACAGCAAGCCGAACAAGGTAGCATTGCAGTTATTCAAGCAGGAAAACAAAGAGCTAACTATATGGTTTCACTTTGTCACTGGGGACAGAATGGCATCATCACTAAGAGCATGATTAATTTCTCAGAAGTATATAAACATTTTATTACATATCTTCTATCAAATCTTACATATAGGAAAGAGTACAAAAATCAAATATGAATATGAAATTTCTTGCAGATATTTTATTTAATCCCAAAACCAGTTTAGAAAGAAGGACCCAAATCTTTTTCTGTGTGTTTAGACACAGAATATCAGGATTATGTCATATGAATTACGGTAGAAAATAGCAACTGCATTTTAGGTTGGCATAAGTTTCATGGTTGTTTATAAGAACAGAAAAGTATTCAGCACTCGTTAAGCTAAAAGAAACTTGCAAATTTTCTGGTAATCAATTACAAATCACCAATCCATCATCCAAAGGTTTGTGATTGGGACCTATTGAAATGGTTTTTTGTAGAGAACCCGATAATAAACAGTTACATTCAAAGTGATTTCCATCTTTGTATTCCCAAGGTAAGCTTTGAAAAAATATGCTTGATTTCTTGTAAAATATCTGAAAGTTTTCAGGGTCACTTAAAGCCCCACAATATATATTTCAAATGATATATTTCTTGCATGAGAAGAGTTTGGCAATGGACATCTGTTGGTTTGTTTTTAATATTACTTGTTCATTAAACAAATATAATCAAGTGATATCCAGCACATCTCCACAAGGTCAGATTCAAACTTCATGTCATGTGTTGAAAGGAATATGGATTAGCTTTTTCTGCTCTGTGCTTTTCCATCCCTGAGAAAGTCACATAGTCCGTTGAAGGAGTCAAAAGGAACCTATAGTTCAAAAAGTTATGAATCTAGAATTATCTTTCCCCTCCCCTGAGTCATTCTTGTATGAAAGTCTAACACATTAAACCCTGCATAGGGATCCTCTATTCATTGCATACGAGGATGATGAATGGCCTTCATCATTTTTCTTGTATTTCTCGTGGGAGTTGTTCAGCTTCTCAATGTAGCAAAAAGCAAGTCATCAGAATAAATTATAAAGCAATCATCTCGTTTTTTAACTCTTATTTTACAGATTAGCCAAGAGAAAAAATGCTGAAGAAGTGAAGTAACATGCTGAAGTTTACACAAAGCTTTGCATTTGTGGGGTTTCAAATACGAGTTGTCATAGTAGTCGTTTCATTGGTTAGGGAAAGAGGCATACCTACAAATGGAGGGCACTTGCCCACATAATTATTATTGTTTAGCAGAGTATTTCATTCATTTTCCCCCAAGTAATCAAACTGACTCATAGCAGGAGAACGATTTTATGTAAATATGGTCCCTAAAACCCAGTGAATAGGTCAAGGAACATCAGAACATTTAGAAGAAATTATGGTGTGCCTATGAAATTCTCAACCCTGGTCAAGCCCTAGCTGCTTCAAAAACCATGAATTCTCTGATATAAGCATCATCTAGAGTACCCATAATATTTACAAAAGGATTATTTCCAAAAGCATGAGTGCTGGCCAGCTCTGATGATTCTGCAGGTACATTGGATGCTCAATGTATAAACATTGGACTTAGATGGATTCTGTGTTATACAAATCACAAGGCAGATACAATTCTCTAAATTCTAATACTGCTGTATGCTTTGTTTGAAAGCTACTGTAGCACACAGTCTTGCTCTATATTGCAACTTTGGAGTTTGAAATATTTATTGGTTTTGTGCTTATTTCCTCTACCAAGAGTCATTTCTCCATCTATATTTCAGCTCTCCCTGACTCTGGACTTTCATCAGCCTTCAAAGAAACACTTAGTTAACACAGTAAGAAAAGTATATTATTGCAACAGTTGACTGGAAAGCAATAATTTTCTTTTACTGGGCCTTGAAGTGCAACCTAAAGTTTAAAAGTGGAGCCAATGGAAAAGGCGCATTGCTTTTTACTCGAGGGTGTGCAACAGATCCGCTCTCCAGTGATGAACTGGACGAGCCGTTATCCCTCCTAAGAGGCAATGGTAAGCGAGAACTAGAAAAAAAACTAAATGGATAATGAATATGGTAACATCAGAAACGTGCTTGTCATGCATCTTTTTCTTCTTCAGAAACATGGAAACATCCTAATAACCCAAGAAATTGTGGATCAAATGGATGAATGTAATTTCATAACATAACCCCAATCCCTTGGTAAGCACTTATCCACTCTAACATGGCACAGTTAACCCTGAGGCTACAGAGCAGTTACCTCTGCCTTTCATTGTTCTTGATTTTATGAAGGCTTTTCCCTCTTCTCTGAACAATCCTGAAGGCCAAAGATTACCCAGAGTCACAGTAGCAAGGCATAAATAAGGTCTGCAGTGACCCTGTTAGGGTCAGGTGGTACTGTGTTTTCCCGTGAAATATCTTGATGTGGATAAGTAGCCTGACTTAAGGACTCTTGAAAGAACTTAGGTGAGGCTCCTGCCAAGAAGAGAAATAAACCACTTCACTCTACTGTCAGAAGGGGAAGGTGAGCGGGGTCGAAGCGGTGCCTTGCCTATCCCGTTAAATGAGGCAAGCTGAAGCTCCCCCACAAGAGGTGCTGTAGGAATTCCTACAGCTAGCAGTCTTTAAGTTACCCGCCCACTTGGGCGTGGCCTCTTTTACTATATATACTGATGTATAGCAGGCGTCCAGCTTCTCTTCTGGTGGCGTGATTCAGTTCCTGTTCCCCGTTCATACAAAAGATTATGATCTGTAAGTCTACCCCTAAATAAATGATCTTTTATTATACTCAATTCTGAGCTAGTGTGGGATTTCTTTTTAGCGTCTTACTTCATCTGGTGCCCCACGTGGATCTGAACTCCACACCTACTAGGTGGACTGGCTTAAAAGCCTAACCTGTCCACAGACCAAAAAGTTCCCCCCCCGCCTTGCCCACTTGGTTTGCTTTTACCTACTAAGCGGTTTTTGTAAAACCCCCACCATAGCGGAACTAACTGTGTGCTGCGACTTGGAAATTTCCTAAGCACGTGCACAATATCCCCCCTGCGTTCCCTGGCACATGGCAACTTGTTCACTTTCTGGTTTGTGCTCCCTGCCGGTGAGTTCTGGGCGTCTTGCTCCATGTATGGAATTGATTTAATTGCTTTCAATTTGTCAAGCAAAGCATATTTCTCAGTACTTAACCAGTACCAGGGGGGTGGGGGATTGATTGTAGACTCTTAATGACTTTTAAAGTTTGTTAGGAGACATTTCCAGTCTATGACCAGCTTTTGGGATAACACCTGATCTAATAGTTCATTGAATCAAAACCTTAGATGGTAACAAAGACTTAAATAGTCCTAGAGAATTAACAGCTGAAGTGGAAAAGGAATTGATTGTCGTTAAAGAAAAATTACAGGAGGCACATGTGGATAGGGTGAATCCAAATCTTGATAGCATTATAGTCATATTGCCTTCCAGAATTTCCCCCACAGGAATTTTAATTCAAAGGGAAGATATTATCTTAGAATGGATCTTTTTACCACATAAACCAAGTAAANGAATCCAAATCTTGATAGCATTATAGTCATATTGCCTTCCAGAATTTCCCCCACAGGAATTTTAATTCAAAGGGAAGATATTATCTTAGAATGGATCTTTTTACCACATAAACCAAGTAAAAGATTAAAACTTATGTGGAAAAAGTCTCTAAATTGACTATAAAAGGAAAATTGAGACTTCATCAACTAGCAGGTATAGACCCAGCAGGGATTATAGTGCCTTTTACTTCTGATGAAATTTAAAAAAAATATGGGAAGGAAATGAACATTGGCAAAGAGCTTGCGCTATTTTTTTTTTAGGAGAGATTAATAGCAATTATCCCCAAAGTGATAGAATTAACCTTATAAAGAGAAATACTTGGATCCTTACCTGCATTGTAGGGGACACACTAATAACTGAAACCCATACGTTCTACACTGATGCAAATAAATCAGGAGAGGCAGGATACAATCATAATATTTAAGTAATGTGGAACAAAGCCCTTATAATTCTGTTCAAAAGTCAGAATTATATGCTATTCTCATGGTGCTAAGGAATTTTAAAGAACCCTTAATATAGTTACTGATTTACAATATACAGAGTGATCTTGCATATTGAAACTGCTAAATTTATATCAGATGATACAGAATTGAGTTCATTATTCATACAGGTTCAAGATATAATCAGGAATAGGTTTTGTCCCATATGCATAACACATATCTGATCCTATATGGTTCTGCCAGGTCCTCTAGCACAAGGTAATGCAGAAATTGATCGATTACTGATTGGAAGTGTGTTAAAGACCTCAGAATTCCATAAAAAAATCATGTCAGTAGCAAAGGTTTAAAGTGGCACAAGCTAAGGAGATTATAAAGAGATGTCCTACTTGCTCTTTCTATAACCAAACACCACTATCTGCAGGGAGTAACCTAAAGGGTACTCAAAGGAATGAAATCTGGCAGCTGGATGTGTTCCACTTTGAAGAATTTTGAAAATTAAAATATGTATACCACTCTATTGACACTTATTCAGATTTTCAATGGGCAACTGCTTTGAGATCAGGAAAGGCTGATTTAATAATCACACATTTATTAGAAGTTATGGCCATCATGGGTATACTGGCACAAATAAAGACAGATAATGTTCCAGCATATATCACTAAGAAAATAAAACAGGGTTTTTTGCTTATTATAATATAAAGCATATTACAGGTATACCAAACAATTCTATAGGTCAGGCAGTTATAGAAAGATCAAATCAAACAATAAAGAATATGTTAAACAAACAGAAAGGGATGGAAAAATACCCCCAGAAATAGATTATGTAATGCTTTATTAACCTTGAATTTTCTTAACGCTAATGAGAAAGGAACAACAGCAACAGAGAGACATTGGATAATAGAAAAGTCTTCTGAATTAAATAAGCCAGTGTATTTCAAGGCTGTGTTTACCTCACTATGGAAGCCAGAAGATGTGCTATGTGGGGGAAAGGGTTTTGCTCTTGTTTCAACAGGAGAAGAAAAGTTATGGATACCATCAAAATCAATAAGGATTCAGTTTGAAAGGGAGAAATCTCTTGAGAAAGAGAAATGACGGCGCATCCACAGACATGACAACCAATCAGGTGGTAAGGAAACCTCATAAGGGTTGGGGCAGGGTTCTGTTCTTGTCTTTGTGGGAAAAATACCCATCTTGAAAAAGTCAAGAGATCCTGGACATCTAGATGTCTAAAGAGGAAAAGATAATCATTCAGATAGGATCACCAAGCAAAGAGAATTATCACTTGTGAGGAAATGTTATTGAGGGTAACAATCTCTGAATACCAAATAGAATTATAGTCATGATTCACTTAAAAATAAAAGCTGGCTTTGGAGTTGGACAACGGCTCTGTCCTTCTCTAAATCCAAGCATGTTGTTAAAAGAAAATTTCACAATTTCTGTTTCATGTCAGGAGCCATCTGGTATGGGAGAGAAAGAAGAAAGAATTTAGAAAAAAATTACTTTTCTTCATACCTATTTTGTCTCTACCATACCTTTCATTGAATATATGTCTATATAAATAATGTATAAGTTTTCCATAATGAACAATGAATTTTCCTTCAGTAATCTTTGAAGTTTCCAGGAAGAAGTTGGGGCTGAGATGGTGTACTTTTTTACAACATTCTATCCAGAACTCCAAATAGAAACCTCAAAAAAACCCTACTGAATACTCAGAGATTATTTGCAATTATACCAGACATAATCTTGGAACTTAACCATCATTTTACTTTCACAGGATCCCATAGAAAGAACATCACTACCATGACAGCTGGAAGTAATTCTAGAAGAGACATTCCCTCTCCCCCAAAAAGATTGTTCTCAGGGTTAGGAACATAATTTAGGGGTTGATTATAATTGTTACAGGGTTGGGGGTTGGGGAAAATTATGTAAGCTCAAAAATCTCTTTGGGGAAAAAAGGAAATTGGATGGGATAATAGATTAATGTGAGCTTACTCACACTAATAATAATAGTGAATAATGGAGTGAATACTTGTGANTACTTATACATTGTTTACATTTTGAGGTCATTGTCCTCATTTGTTGCACAGTTACTTAAAGATTGTTTAATATTCTAATATGAAGTCTTAGTCTTTAAGTTATATAGGTATTAAGAATTAAAGGTCAATAGTTATCCATGTTTGTCATACTTATACTTAGACTAATCAGGTTCTTTGGATACATAAAGATTGTATTCTGCATAGATAGGTCATCTTCAACCACTTTAAAAAGCTGTAGAATATGGCATTTAAATAACATAGGGTTCTGTTGACATGAGACAGGATTGCTCCTGGCAGCACAGATCTATTCCTGAGAGAATGTTGAGCTCCAAAGACACTCCACTTGGAGCTTGTTTTCTTATTGGCAAAACTGGCCTTTGGGCAAGGAACTGCCCTTGCATTGACCACTGACAAAATGCACGAAAAGTGGACAGGACAAGCAGGATACAATAAAATAGACTGTCAAATGTTGTCAAGTCAGGGTAAGACAGTTTTGAAAAAATTCCTGCCTCTGAAAATGGTCTGTCAGTTACTCTAGGCCTTAGCCAAAGTTGGTTGCGCCAATATTGCAAATGAGACTTTGGGTGATTGCCCAGGTAGCTAATTGTCTCTGTCATTTGTTGTACAATTTGGAAGTTGCTTGTTTGCTCTTCCTTCTTACTCAAGTAATATTATTTTCCTTCTCAGGTCTTCTATGGGGTTGAAGACTAGATAGTTGTAATTACTTTCCTCTCTTGACTTAGCCAAGTTATTTATAATACAAGACTTAAACTCCTTAGGATAGGATAATTATTGAAACATTTATTACATGTTTCTTGCTTGAAATTGTTTATGCTGGTTGTAATTCTAATTTTGTATCTGATATTTGTTCTTATTGTATACAATTTTGTATTAAGCTTAGAGCTCTCTTATTTAAACAAAAGGGGGAGGTACTGTAGGAATTCCTACAGCCAGTAGCCTTTAAATTACCCACCCACTTGAGCGTGGGCTCATATGATAAATGCTGATGTAAAGTGCACGTCCGGCTTCTCTTCTGGTGGCGTTCCTGTTCCCTGTTTGTGCAGAGGATTGTGATCTATAAGTCTACCCCTAAATAAGTAACCCTTTATTATACTCAATTCTGAGCTAGTGTTGGATTTCTTTACAGTGTCCTTCTTCAGAGGGGGATGATTTTGACACCCTACTGTGCTTCCTCCACAGCTCTTAACAGTTAAAATAGTTAAAAAAAAAAAAACAGAGCAAGGAAGAGGTGGATATTAATTGAAGACCTGTGCCCTGAAGTAAGCAACATTCACAGGTAGAGCTGCTGAGAAATGTGTGACTGTGAGGGTTCTGCTTTGGTGTGGATTTAACCATTCATTGATTTTAGTTTGATGGACTGCAAAAAAGTAGTGGGACTGTGGAAGGTGGGGCCTGGAGGGAAGTAGGTCTCTGGGGATATGTCTTTGAAGGTATCTTGTCTTGGCTACTTCCTGTCTCTTTCTCTGTCTCCTGACTACAACAGAGGCAATTCCCATCCATACCCTTGAACCTTGGCATTCTGAGTCACCATAGGCCTGGAAAGAACACAACTAACAACCACAGATTGATTTCTAAAACATGAGCCAACTAAATCTTTTTCTTTTAAGTTGTGTTTTCTCAACTTTTGTCACATTGTTGAAAAACTAACATGTAAACTCTAAAATATATTCTTCCTAAGAATACTACCTCTTCATTAAATTTAAAATGTGTGCACATAAGCATGTATGTGTGCATAAGTGTATGTATGTATGTATTCTGTACCTCTTTTTGTCCAATATTTTTAATCAGATCAAATTGAAAATTGTATAAATAATGGATGCCAACATTGCCTGCCTGACTGTCGGTCTGTGGCTTCCCTTCTTGTTTCCTTTTATTCATCCATGAAATGAGAAGATTGCATAAACTTGCCTAAATATGTATTTTCATATCTCATGATGGTATAATCATAGCTCAGTGAAAGAAACAAGGAGAGGAGGAGGCAAAGAGGAAGGCAGGAGAGGGCAAGGAAGCATGTGAAGGTGGGTAAGACCTTGCATGTGTGACTCCCTTTATGTGTACCTTCAAACATTTATCTCAGAAGAACCACAGAATTCAACTAGAGCTTCAAAATGTGCCTTTGTTTTCAAATAATTCCCTTCCATTCCCCACACGTCCAGTGCAGGCTTTGCTAAACCTGACTGTGTAGTAAGGGATAAAGGAAATAATTCCAGGATTTAAAGTGCTTTGTCCTCGTGGACGGTAAAGAATTTTTGCAACCTCTGAAAGCCTCCCTTATCTGGCATCCCAGGAGAAGTGGCAGTACCAAGTTTCAGCATGTACACAATGGGAGTGAGGCTGGGAGCGGCAACCTTGGGTGGGTGTGTTGCTGTGGCTTCCCATCCTGTCACAATAGGTGTCATGAAGATGAATAAAGTTGGTGGCATCTTCTGTTTTCATTATCGTCCATGGGGCTGGAATCAGAAAGGATTCATTTTGTGCCACTGTCATTTCTCGTTACTGTCTTTGTCACGAGAGTGAATTACAACAGCTCTCAGATGCCAGCTATGGCTTTGCTCTCATTATAGACTTTCATTCTTGGGATGAAGACGGTAATGAGAGTGGAATGTCGTGTAAAAACAAAGCTCACTATCATGACAGTTGGAAACGGGCGATGAAAATGGAAATGGCAGAAAAAAATTAATCCTTTCATTGTGGCAAAAAAAATCGCCTGCAAATAGCATCATGCACCTAAGGTATCCTTCAGGGCAGCCATGACAAAACAATGAAAAGACAAAAAATGAGCCGTGTTTGGAGCCAATGAAAGAAGGCAAAGCATCCATCTTGCTTGCTGCTTCAGAAATGTATCCCTTAATCCTGAATAATGTAACATCCATTTAGCTCCCAAAGTAATGTGATAGGCAATTAGGAGCATCCCTTTTCTGCCTTCAGTGATGTGACTATCTCCATTACATCCTGGCAGAAAGGCTCTACCAAATTTATGGAAGCCATTAAAGCTTCTATATGGGATACATTCCATGTGCACACAGAGGATCACGCCTACACCTGCTCAAGCACACAGCCCAGCATAGATATGTCTTTCTGTTCATATAAAGAGGATGCTGGGAAATTATTCTCTAATAGTGACATTCAAGGGAAGAACTTCCACATTCTCCTTTATATATCCTTATTGATTGAACTTAGAAATGAAAAGCCAACGCACTTAATACTCTTAAAATTACAGAAATGATACTGTTCTTTCCCATCAGTATGAATGGTTCTTATACCACTGAATTACCCTAACTTCTAGAGTCTATTTACAGCCAACTGTAGACACACATTCTCCAATTAAAACTGAAGAAGGAAAAGTACCATTTATATCCAAATGTTGAATGAATGTCCACATCCTCTCGCACCCCCTCCAAATTAGTTTCCCAACTGTGTTCTGACTGCGATGTTTTCCTTTTCCCACCCACAGGTTTGATTTTTCTTCTTTCAGAGCAAGGCTTGAAGAACACTGATGGTGGAAAGAACCTGGTGTGAAATGGCCTTTTCATTAGCTTTCACTCACAGCAGTCTGCTTAGTGTTTTATCATTTGCCAGCATACATAACAAATCCTCAGTATTTATCTACTCTTCCACACATGCCGTCTTTGAGAGCGGGAAAGGAGGCATTTAACATGCACATTGAGCAGAGAAACATTTATAGGATGGTTACTGAAAACAGAAATGTTTATTGTGTGCACCTTGGTATTTGGCATTCATTTTAGGGAGCTGAATGTTGACACAGTTGCCTATGTTATATGGACGAGCCAGGAAAGTAGGCATGCGAGACCACTTTTATTCACATAAAGAGAAGGCAATGACGCTGAAAGAAATCACCTACATTCACTTGGTCTTTTTACTTTGGCATGGTTCAAAGAAAGGGCACATTTTAAATATGAAATTTTTTTATACTTATTTTAAGGGCCTGTGGTAGGGAAAATAAAATGGCAATTGTTAGGAAGAAAAGAAAAAAATCTTTTAAACTGGTAGAATTTTTAAATAGGAAATATCTCAGAATAAATTTACATAGTTCTGAGAAATCATTGAGGGAGTGAGTGCTCGCAGTTAAAGCTGAAATAATAGATCATTTGAAAATCTCTCCTAAAGAGTCAAGTGCGGCTGCTGGGGGCGAATTTCTGGAATCCACTCATCATAAAAGGCAAGCTTGCTTTAGAGCATAAGTTATTAACCATGTCAGAAAAACCACAAGGAGTCCGTTTTAAATAGCTCTTATCCAAAGTTCTAATCCATGACGACTGGACCATAGCCTATGAACCTGTGTTTTAGAGAGCTTTTATATTTGCATTTTTTCTGAAAGTTGTCATTGAATCCTCCATAATGTATTTCACTGGAAATCATTGTTTTTAAACTTTAATTCATAAAACTGAGCTAGCTAGGAATGAAGCTTTTATGTTTATGACCGCCTTGGTCAAAATTTCCATTTGTACAGATTATGTCCATCTGCCTAGAATTTGCATGAATCTCCATCATTCACCAAACATCCGATTTGAGCAGCTAGGACTCAATGGTCACAAGATACAGCCCTCAAAGAGCTTAGAAAACTGAGATATTTGCATAGAAAACCAGACTATTACAACATGTCCTGTTCAGTAGCATCTTCAGGAAACCGTCCTGAGCTGCATGGGGAAAGCTGAATTTTGCAAGAGGAGGGTATAGAAGAGGTAGGGAAATGTGTACTAGAATGCACATATGGTTTTCTGAGTGTTGACTAAGGGAGGTATCAATCATCACTAACAAACACAGCATCTAGCATGGTCCAGAGACTGTTCTCAGAGTGTACTCCACTTCACAGAAATACTTATAGCATCTACTGATAATTTCTCATTTAATAAATGAGGAAAGCTAAGCATAGGCACTATAAAGGGAATTTCAGGGTTTTCAAAGAACATTCTTAAGAAAATGAAGATTCATTGGAAGTTATTAAGCTGAAACAAATTAGTGTCAAATGTATGCCAAAATCATACACAAAGTTTATTCTGTTTAATTACATCAAGCATACCTAGAAAATTAAACAGACTTCAAAAATGAATGCAATGAAATTTAACTATGAGTATCAATTCAGCCATCAATGACAAGATGCTAGAACAAACACAGGACTAGAGAATAATGCATTCCTATTAAATTCAGCAACTTTTTTAAGTTAAAGGGTGTGGGAGATGACTCAGTATATACGACAGCCTGCTCTGAACAATGAGGACCTGAATCTAAATCCCTAGCACATCAAAACCTGGGCATGACTGCACATACCTGTACCTCCATCATTGGTGGGTGAAGACAGGCTAATCCCAATAGCTCACTGGCCAGCCAGCCTAGCTTAAACGCAAGCTTCTGAGTCACTGATGGATCCTGTTTCAAGACAGTAAGACAGAGAACCATAAGGGAAGACACATGACTTCTTACTCTGACCACAGCACCATAACCTCCCCCCGACACACATGCACAAACACAAGCATGCACATGTACATGCACGCACGCGCATACTCACACAGGCGTGTGTTCACGGATGCACGTACACAGTGTAAATCCTTGGGTAGTGATGAGTCGTGTGAAACAAAGGTTACTGTTTTGTGCTATAAAACTAGCTAATTACAGGAAAGAATGGAAATAATTGGTCGAAGTAACAATGCAAAAGAAATGTTCTGTAAAAAACAAATAGAATTAAATGGGGGTGGGGTGGGAAGGGAGTAGAGAGCATGGGGGGAGGGGAAAAGGTGGGAATTTGGATTGGTAATGTTTTTTTAAAAAAATCTAATAAATTTTAAAAAATTAAAATAAATAAATGAATAAATAGCATTTCCCACCATTGAGCTCTCCGGAACTAAAAGTCAACTATAGAGGACGTTCTTATGGAAGTGACTCCAATCACATGACAGCAAACACATCTTACTATAGTAGTGACAAATTGGTGCAAATATGGTGTGTATAAAGTACAGTTGGGGGTGTTTATTTGGGTCTTTCTGATAATGTCTGAATCTGTGTCAACTTGTTTTCTATTCGAAGTGAAAATGAAATTTTAAAAATTAGTTCATCAAACTGAACAAAAATGACATCTCAGGAACTAAGTTATGGAAGAATGATGCCTTTATTATAACAGTAGACTATAATTATGTAGCTTTAAGATCAATTGAAGAAGTTATTAAGCTATTTTGACATTTCCAGGAGTTTTTGGAAATCTAATAATCTAGTACTTCTGACCAAAATAGTTTTTATTTCTTTATTTTTTTTTAATCAAACAACAATCACTTTAAAAGCATCCAGAAAATGACAGAAAACTAAAGTTTCAGGTATGGATGTCGGTAACACCAGATCATCCAGGTACTGGGGACACATTCTTGTAGGGGAGGGTGTGCTCCCACCAGGTCCTCTTTTCTCTTTCGCCCCAGCTTTAATCAAATCAGTGATTTGAGTTGGCTCCCTGTCTCCCGTCATCATGTGCTGTTTATAACATACCTGAAGGCAGAGGGCCACAGTGACCAGGAGATGTTCAGAAACTTCAAAATTGTGAGCAGCAGCAGAAGCAGATGCGACTTCAGATTCTTGACTTTTATTGTTTTTAGAGCTCTGTTACATCCTTAGTTAATATATTTCTAAATACCCCACTGTTTGTATGCTATTATAGATGATACTAACTTCTTAATTTCATTTTTGGATAATTAATCAGTTAGTGCACCAAATAAAATAGCATTAACTTTTCTTATATACTCTTTTTTTTTAATGCTTCACCTATTGTCTTTAAGCATTGAAGACATTATCTCATGAGAAAGTACGGGCACCAGCAATTCTGACCCAAAAGGCAACTGAGAAAATTCAGATTCTAAATGAAGAACATTTTAAGAATATCTTAATAAAAAGATAATTCATCTTTCTTTATATTCCTGGACAAGACAAATATTGTCATAATTTATGTGTAAATAAATCTAAAAAATACTTTGAAGAGTTTCAGTAGTTGGGCATGCTTTAAGCCCCAGCACTTGGGAGGCAGAGGCAGGTGGATCTTTGTGAATTCAAAGCCAGCCTGGTCTACAGAGTGACTTCCAGGATGGCCAAGGCTACCCAGAGAAATTCTCTCTTAAAAACCACCAAACAAACAAAAAAATGCAAATGCTAAGAAAGCATTTTCTAGTACAAAGTGTCTGCCACACAATCTCCAGAGTTTGAACACCTAGTATCTATCTCAAAGGTGTGCATGGCCACCTGGGCATGTCTCCAACTCTAACACAGAAGGCATGAAGATGGGCGGATTCCTTGAGCTCATTGCTCAGCAAATCTCTCCAATCAGTAAGCCCTGGATTCATAGTGAAATATCTCAAGATAGGCTTAGGGCAGAGTGGACAAAGCACATGCCTGACCTTCATCTCTGACATCCATTTGCATGCATGTACATATGCACCCACATGTATATGTGCACATACATGGGAAAGTATATGCTGTTTATTAGGTGAACATATTTTGCAGTAGTCTGAAAATGAGGTGCATCCTGTCAGCAATGGTAAGAAAGGCAGCAGAATGTGGTCTTTGTGTTGCATATTCTATTGACATGTAGTAAATTTTAGATAATTCTTACCAGGAAGCTGTTTCAATCATTTCTATTCATGACTTTTTGTAAACTTTCTTTTTCTTTTAAGTAGAAGCTTTTTACTATATTTTAAATGTTACTTTCTTGATTCTAACTTTAAATATTCACTTAAATCCTCAGTACTGCATTTATCTGGTAATCATCTTTATTTTTTGACTCCACAACAAAACAAATGTTTGAGGAAAGTCAGAGACCATCAAACAGGAAAGTGGAAAGCAAACCAAAGGACAAAGGCAGGCCATTTTCTCCTTTGGAATCAACTCTATGATTTATATGCTGCCATTGAAATTCTATTTACCAACTGGTCAAGGCTTTATGTTTGATTTCAAAGTATGAAATTACAAGGTGGGATAATACTTCCCTAGCAGAAAGAACAGAGTCATGGATAAATTTCCAATATAAGTTTTGGTGCACTTTTCTCCCAGCCTGGGATGAAGACTTTCATAGTAAAGATAAAATCTTTTGTTAAGTGTTGACTTTTTCAAAGAGAATTTGGTTCCATTTCTTCCTATGTTTATGGAAAAGACCCTCCCCCCCCATTTCAGCGTGATGTTGTTTTGTATTAGAAATATTATCCTTTAAGCTTGAGACTCTGATAATGGAAATGTGAGGCTGGCGATATTTGATTTATGACGTTAGACTTAAGGGTTTGTTTCAAGTGTCTGACGCTTACCAGAGGAGAGACCTTAAGCGAACGACTTGTCCTCCATGTTCTATTTGTTTTCCGCTGTTAGATGTGGCTTCAAATTGCAATTCTATCAATAACCAGCATGTAGAGTGCACAGACTGCTTAGTATTCAAGTGGCACACTGCACACTGTCTGCATATCACTCTGTTTCAGTCCTTACGGGAAGCCTGTGGAGAAAGTGCTGTTCTGATCTCCATTCTACAGATGAGGGTGCTAACAAGGTCATAAGGAATTAAATAATATAATGATTATGACACTTGTGGTGTGGAGAGTAAGCAATCAATATGGTAATGATGATGATTAAGTCCAAAGTGCTAGAAACTCTGATAACAGTGATGAAGAGGAAAAGGTCTGTGCACTGGCCTATAGCACCCTCCTAGGAGAATAGACACATTAGAAATTCAGCATCAGTTGTTTATTTAATAAGGGTTTACTGACAGCCCTGTATAGCCATGCACTGAAGACTAAAATATAAGAGTAAGATAAAATGGTATTCCAAAGAAGTCCTTAGTCTAATAAGAAAGAGGAAAAAAAACATGTGAATAAATAGGGAAATACTGAGGGGGAGAAAAGGAAGGAAGTGTGGTGGGGGTGAACACTGGGGAAAAAAGAAAAGGAGAAAAGAAAGGAAGATAGGGAAATCTTGGCCTCATGCAGACTGCACAGTGGGTGGCCTATTCCAATCTTTGATACATCAGAGCTCTGACTCAGAAGCCAGCTACTGAGGAGGTATGTGTAAAGAGTGGGCATCGTTTTAAAAGATAGATAGCCATGCAAAGCACATATCAAGAGCAAACTGCACCTTATACAAAATGGCACAGGCCTCTGGTCCCCATTCAGTGTACTGTCTGTAAAAATGATGCTATAGCACAATGGCATGCAGTTGATACAGTGAGGCGATATTAACTGTGAAAGCCCGCGAGGGAGATGTGTTTGTTTGTTTCTTCTTACTGTGACCAGCACCAGTTCTTTCAATAAGTACATCTAAGAATTATGAAAAACATTGCCAGGAGTGTGAAAGCAAACTAAAGTGCTTGAGGGGAAGGCCAGAAACATTCTAGCTTCAGATCGCTTGGAAAGAGGTTTACTATAAATTTTTGCCAGAAACGTAGGTGCGTTCAGCAGACTTAGATAAGTGTTGTGTCGGTCCAGTTAGTACATCAAAGTGTTCTGCTTCAAGCAAGAAGACAGCAAAGCTTTGCACCACTACAATATGGGGCTTCTTAATCCCTGGAGCCTTTGTCACCTCTGAGGAAATAGCATTATGTAAGCATCTGATTTGCATCAGGGGGAGGCCTTGATTTCTGAGAAGGCTGTTTGCAATTCAATAAGCTCCTTGCACAATGTTGCCATTCACGGGGAGCTTATGGTTCTGCGGATAATCATCATCATACATTTTCCCCCAAGTGGAGTACGCGGAGGCAATGCTGAAGAAAATAAATCAAACTTGGGTGTTTTAATCAGGGAATACATCAAGGCAGAGAACGTTGAACTTTTAGATTTTACTCTCTCTGATGTGGATTTCAAGTTTTCTCAAAGGCCCTTAGGTCAGGCAAAGGCCAGTTTGAGCTGAATACTTTGCAAAGGCCTGGAATTTTTTTTTTTTTGAAAAGTGCAGGAGGGAAGGAGAAAATGTGGGAGAATGGAAAAAGTAAGAGAGAGGAGGGCTGGGCAAGAAAAAGAGGTACCCCCCCGCGCCTCCGACACACACACACAGTAGGAAACAAAGGAAGTCAAAAGCAGGCACACAGATAGGCAGGCCGACTGAAGACAAGCTGTTCCTTGAAGGTTTGTGTAAGGCTAAGACAGCAGTTTCTGCATCTTAGAGACGGTCAAAAGCTCATATTCTGTCCATTAAAGGCTCACACTTTCATCCCGGCCTTGGCTCCCTGAGTACACTGTTTATGCCACGAGATCGTCTAAAACTTGGGCTATTTTTCATTTCCCATATTGAGCAGTTGGAGAGCAACCACCTCCTTTATAGGTGAGGGAATTTTAATTCTGTTCTCATGTGACTCAAGCTGTTAAGAAGCTAATGATGGAGAACTGGTTTCCTGCTTCTGCTTGCATTTCTTCATTGCAAACATCGGAGGTATATACTCAGCTTGATGGACATGGCTGCATGTTGCTCCAATGGCCTCCCAGTGGCTGAAATTCCCCAAGTCCACTTCAGATCCAGCCATCTCTACAGATATAAACAGGTGACTAGCAAGGCCATGTTAATGAAAGTTACAGGTGCCCATTGTTTTGGAGCAGGTGCCTGCACTAGGTACTTACAGATAAGACTTCCGAAGGGAGTGAATCTTGATTAAGTTCTTTCTCCAAACAGAAACACAATTCTCAATCTTCCTAGAAATCGGAGAGAGATGACAGCTAAATTTCTGGAATATGTCAGTCCTAACCATCATGTGATAAGGTTTTATTACCTTGTCCTTCCTACAGAGAAGTCACCTGAAGCAAACTAATGCCAGCCATTCACTTATTCCTCTACTGCGGGCTCCTTGGCCTTGGCCTTCGGAGAAAGTTAACTTCCAGGTGACCAATCTTCTTTTTATTACTATTTTCTGAGTTTTTTTTTATGCCTTTCAATCTTTCTGTTTTATTAAAGGTAACCACACTATCTGTCTACCACCTTCATGTAAGCTCACTGAAGCAGTTGGGTATTTTATTGTTCTACTTCCCTTTGTGGTTGGGGTCATGTTGACTATGTCTGTTAACTGAGATAGCAAAATGGCGGACAACATTTCTAAGACTTAGAGAACATGATCTCCTCGGCCTCCCTTTCCTTCCTACCACAACTTTGAACCAGAACAGAGGTGACCCAGCTCCAGCCATGTAACAAATGAAAGGCAACGTGATGACAGCAGTAGAGAAGAAGTGGAATTACCATGTCAGTGACACGGTCCACAAGCTTCGTTGTCGTACAGAAGAGTGACCACAGCTTCAACCATTCACCTTGGTAATCTGACATCAACAAAAAATAAAAGCTTCTAGTTAACTCTCTTCCTTAAGTCACAGCATTGCGATCTCTTTTTTACTTAAATTTAGCCTTTACTGTCACCGAGAAATGAGTTTAGACAGAACCAAAAAGATGATTATGATGATAATGATAGAGAGATGAATAGAGAGATAGGTGATTCTATCTATCTATCTATCTATCTATCTATCTATCTATGATAGATAGATTATAAACAGATAAGAATAGATATTTTATGACTGTTTCTAGAGGCCAAGAGATCCATAAATCATTGTGGGGAAGTATGGAATTCAGAAAAGCCCAAGGCTTGAGAACCATGAGAATAGACCATATAATCCCAAAGCTAATCCTCAAACCAGAAAACTAGACCCCCCTCATGTCCAAGGGAAGAAGAGAATTTCTGTCTCTGCTCAAGAAGAGACAGCAAACCCACCTCTCCATTGCTTTTGTGTTTTTATCCAGATACTATGAATTAGACGGTGAGGCGTCCATGAGAACCATCTTCGACTTCTGCACTCAGCCCATCAGTTAATGTTCTTGTCTCTTCCAAAGACATCCTTAGAGATGTATGTGAAAGATTCTTTACTGGCTGTTTATCAATCCTCAACCCAGTCAAACTGACACATAAAAGTCACCACTGCAAAGTCATCCACACATATGATCAGTGAGTAAGCACATGTTTATGTAGACTTTAAGGAAGGACATACTATGTAAGTAAATACGTGTCTATATTAGTCATTTTCTTTCCTTTCCATGAGATGCCCAGTAAGCTTCTAAGACCCTAATGAATGTTTGAAGCTATACCAGATACTGGAGGCTATATACTATGTTTCTATATTATATTTAAGTTTATTGATAATCTCAGTATATTATTCATCTCAACATATTAATAACTAATAATAAAATAAAACAGCTAATTATCAAAAAAAAAGTCTCAAGAATGTATTCCCTCTCAACTTAGCTTGTTACACGGTCCTCACACCTCTCCTGGCGGGAGGTGGCACAATGCCTACGTTAGGAGACAAAGTGAGACCAATGTCATGGGCATTGTGCTGAGGCACAAAGCTGCTACTTAAGAGTTGCTTGAGCACGAGTATTGTCACGCTGTGATGGTCAGTCTGATAGGCAGATCACACACTGCTAAGCAGCCATTATCATGAGTCACAGGGCCATTCTCTTTTATGAAAACACTCCATCTCACAACAAGATAATCACGAGGAGCCTGGAGTGACAACTTTGGGTGCAGATAAGTGACTCACCTGAACACTGAGTGCTTTCCTTAGGAAGTTTCAACATGTGGCAAACTTCTGAAATTTTAGGAGAATCTGATAAAACTCCCACTGATCCATCTTCCTCTATGTTCTTGCCTCTTCTGAAGATTGTGGTCATAAATAAATGGATTGCCCTCCTTCCTAAATTAATCCCACCCTGGAAAGCATGACTTTGCTAGCTACAAACACTAAGTACCTTTTCAAGCACATTTGCAAATGAGGTTCCTGAGGTTGCAGATAGATTTTTCTCCCTCCAATGTAAACATCTCCATAAAAGCCAGGGTGTAGCCTGTACTTGCTTAACAGAAGAATTGACTGCACAAAAGAGTATGTGGTTTGTTGTGGCTTAATTTCTTTACCTCAGAATTTATAATCGGTGACATCAGAAAGCTCTCACACCTTATAGGTGTCCCACCACTGCTTATTAATATAACAAACCCCAATTTTTTTATGAATTGACTTCATTGAAATTTGTCATAGAATTTCTCTAGAACCCATCTTTTCCCAGATTAAAAAAAATAACTAGTGACATCCTGGTAAGCTATACTCTAAATTTTTCTCAGACTTGAACTTACTGTATTGCTTTGATGAACCTTGGTGTCAGCTTCTACTTAAAATTTTCTTTTTACTATCTGTCATATTTTTAAAATTTTGCACCATGCCTGATCTCCTATTTACAAATATCTTTCCTCTGTCTTCCCCCCTCAATTTACAGTTGCAAAAGACTGTGTCGCTTATTGAAGTTTTTCTTATTGTACTAACTCAATAAGGTGAATTTTCTCCTTTGACCAGGCCCTGGATTCTGTCACATGCTCATTTAACTCTTTTATGCTGTGGTCAACCAGTAGTGCTTTATAGAGATTTCCTGTATGAACACAGCACTGTATCTAGCAATTTAATTTAGTCTGCTAGAACATTCACTAAGCCTCTCTAATGAGACTGTGATGTTAACTCCATTGATTTAGCACAGACTTCATGGTTAGAAGCCTCTGACAACTGTTCTCAAGTTAACCACTAGCCACAAGTGTGGAGATACTCAGGCCTTCTGCTCTTTGGAAGACTTCATCTCTGCTAGGGGACTATCTCAGTGTCCCCTCAGACTTGATAAGTTACTCAAAAGACTCGCAAAATGAATGTATGAACATTCTGTGTATGATGAACATTTTACTGTACCAAAAGTATACAAACATTAGTCACCAAATTCGCACAGAGTAAAGACTGAGATGGTCCCCAAAGGGAAGTCATTATGTCCTCAGGATGCCTCCTGATGACCCATTCAGACTCAATCCACTCAGCCATGTTTGATTGACAATCAGGAAGCTCAAGTGTGCCTACTGTCCTTCCTGAAGTTTTATTTGCACTTTGTTGTGTCAGCAGGATTGAGGGAATCCTTGGTCACATGACTGAACCCAATCTCCTGCTCAAAACTGTTGCCCAGAGATTAGAAGTCACACTGTTGTTACAGGACTCTACACTCCAAATATATTTTAATGATGCTGGGTTTTCTGGGACAGTCAGTCACTACCTAGGAACTATGTGTGGGCTTGTCAATCACCAAGGTAATCTCAGGTTTGAGTCCAGGGCACACCACAAGTGAAAACAGTAATCCTATCAAAGAAGTTCAGGTCTTAATAAACCCTCTCTGGAATCCAGGACAAAATCTGGTTTATTACCCAAGGGTCTACCCTTTAAGTTAGTTGAGGGCCAGTGAGACGGCTCAGCATGGGAAGGTGCTTGTTGCCAAGCCTGAGGACCTAAATTCAATCTCCAGGAGGACCCACGTGGTACAAAGGAGAGAAGCAACTTCCACATGCTGTCCTCTGACTTCCTTATGCACCCTTGCAAGCTAACTCACAGACACACACGCACTCACACATGCATGCACGTACATACATACATACACAAAAACCAAACGACATTGTTGTTTGAAATGAGATACATTTTCCATACATATCTAACTAAAGTATGAGATGATAATGTTTGTAAAGTAGAACGATTCTTTGCAGAAAGAAGAACAGGTATTTGATATTTTTATGAAAGGATGTAGAGGAGTGGATTAAAAGCAGAGGGTGCACCTTGTGAGCTCCTTGAACGAGAATTTTAGAACTTGAAATTCTCTAGTTCTTCAAGAATTATGAAGACATAGTTCTTCATAATGAAGAGACATATAGGTCATGAGAATTAGGTATTTTTCCTATGGTAGGTAAAAAAGAAACAGTGGAATGATGGATAGCACCAGAAAATCAAATTGTCTAGGACTTCCTGTGACTGCAGAAGGAGAAGCAACTGCGTACTACTGAGTGTAGACTGGCCCTTCACGCTGATTCCTCCACCCAGGGGATGCTGGGATTCAGTTTCAAGATGAGTCCATGGGAAGGGAAGCATGCACACAAGTACATACAGATAAAAATAAATCAAAAGCACAAAATAACTTTAGTGAAAAAATGCAGTCAGCTGTGGGGGGGCAGCTCTTGGGGAAAGAACATTTCTACATGAGATGTGGGCACAGCCTTCTCAACAGTTTCACTGAGATCTCCTAGCAATCATGCATGCATCTTGGTTACCTTTGAAGTCACTTTGACTAATCGGTTTCCAAGGCACTTAGTTTTGTTGTTGTTGTTTTTTTTTCTTTTCAGGCGTGGGAAGAGAGGGTGTCAGCTGAGACTCATTGGACAGGATTAAGTTGGTAAGATAAAATCATAGGTCACTAGGATCAAAGGAATCCTCACTATTCAGGGTCACAGGGAGTCTCGACACCCGTTTGACCAGAAACCAACTTGGTAGTGTTGTTTGTGAGATTCTCAGAAAGAAGTATGAGAAAGGACTGAAGGTGGGCTCAGAGGTCATAAAGACTGACTACATATTGGAAGCCAGTGCTCCTTTTTAACATTTATTTCTGTGATAATTCTATCTAAAGAAATATTGTTTTTATGTAAGTACTGTGCCTAGCAAGTTATATTAGTTATGATGAGGCTATCTAGTCTTAGCTGGAAAGAAGCTTCAAACTCCGGGGTAAGCGCTTCCTTCTGTTCTCATGTCCCATTCATTTTCCACCCTTCTACCAACCTGTATTCCCACTCTTCTAGTTGAGTATGGCTGCAGAGCCTGCCTCAATTTTCCTTCCAAGGCTCACACATCCTCCCCTGCCCTCAGCCCTCTCCTATTTCCTATGAGATTTTATCTGTTTAAATTCCTTTCTTCTATGTTATTCTCTCATCTCTTTCCTTTCCTTTGCAACCCTATTGAGCCAAAGAGTGAGCTACATGTTTTGATCTCAGAATCCCAGCAAGGGTGAAATGTGTTAATTAAGTCATTTACAGCTCTCTTAGATGTCATGATACCTTACCTAGAATTTTAAAATTAGCCTTCTGCTAGTGTTAATGAGGGGAATTTCAGGAATAGGACTTTGTAACTTCTACATACAGAGGTGATTATGTATGCAATAGAAAGCTGAGTCTGTGTAAATTGAAAAGAAAAAGAAAGAAAGAAAGAAAGAAAGAAAGGAGAAAGAAAGAAAGAAGAAAGAAAGAAAGAAAGAAAGAAAGAAAGAAAGAAANNGAAGGAAGGAAAGGAGGAAGGGCGGGAAGAGGGGAAAGGAAGGAAGGAAGAAACAAAGAAAGAAGAGATTGTCTTTTGCAAATTGGGCCAATAGCTAGATCTGCTGCTCAGAAGAACTGGAGTGAGAGAAATATCTACCTCTGGGCATCCCTTGCTCTGCCTGCTATTCCTCTCCCATAGCAATTTTGCTCACATCAGATCTCATCTGGGCAAGTGGTTGAGAGTGACCTTCCCATCACCTTCTCTTCTCACTGTGACATGCAAGAGTTCATGCTTTCTTTAGCCTGTGAGCATTTAGTACCTCTGCTTCCACACCGTTATTTATAGAAGAACCACATGCTGTCTGGAGTTATCTCCACTAGCAATCCTGGGCTATGGCACACAGTCAACCCACTGAGAAACCAGCATAAAAATGACCTTCTTACCCAGGAGAGGTGTCACTCCTTGCTGGCCTACTTGTTTCAGAGGCTGACTTAGGGGGTCACAAGCTAGAGAGCAGTTTGGGCTACATAGCTAGTTTCAGGTAGCCTGGATAAATTTGTGAAACCTTGTCTCAAAATAAAAATAGAAATTGGATGAGCTATGAGTGTATCTCAGTGGAAGGGCACTTGACTACCATACCCAAGGCCCTATGGTCAATGCCCAGTGTAGAAAAAAAAACACATTTTAAAAGTAATTGCTCAGTACTCAGATTTGAATAAGATATTCCTTTTTCTGTCCCTATTTAGCAATGTTTATAAACTCTTGAAGATAACATTTTGTCATGCTGTATGCCTCTTTCAGATGAATTACAGAAATCCATGTACTGCTGTTTGTTTTTGGATTTGCAGATACAAAACACATAGTAACCATAAAGCTGTGTTTGATGAACAGAGGATCCCATACTTGTCATTTCCCACATTCGTTCCTCCTGGAGAAACATGGGAAGGGCCTTCTAAATGTAGACTTTTGGAAACAACATCCATCTAAACCTTCAAAGACGCTATATCCTCAGTAAAATTGAGTGGGCCTGTGCACTTGCAAGTGTACGCAGTTGTATTGTTAAGTTGACTTTCTTATTATGATTTTTCTCAAGAGAATATATTATGATCCTTGTTTGCAGGTATAAACAATGGCACTTTGCGTGTGCTGAAAGGTACGTGCTAGACATCCCCATTCTTTATGTTTAAAAACCACCTATGATTGAGTACATGTGATAATTGTCTTTCTGTGTCTGGGTTACCTCAGTCAATATGATGTTTACTAGCTCCATCCATTTGCCTGCAAATTTCAAGACGTTGTTATTTTTTTCTGCTGTGTAGTACTCCAGTGTGAAAATGTACCACATTTTTCTTATCCATTCTTTGGTTGAGAGGCATTTAGGTTGTTTCCACATTCTGGCTATGACAAACAATGCTGCTATGAACAGTTGAGCGCATGTCCTTGTGGTATGATTAGGCATCCTTTGGATACATACCCAAAAGTAGTATTGCTGGGTCTTGAGGAAGGCTGTTTTCTAATTTTCTGAGAAATTGCTATACTGATATTCAAAGGGACTGTACCAGCTTGCACTCCCACCAGCAATGAAGAAGTGTTCTCTTTACCCCACAACCTCTACAGCATAAGTTTTCATCAGTGTTTTTGATCTTGGCCATTCCTACAGGTGTAACTACCTTAGAGTCTCAACGAAACCAAACGAAAAGAGACCACCGATTGGATAATGAGCATTTCCTTAAGTGTCTTTTATCCATTTTAGATTCCTCTGTTGAGAGTTCTCTATTGAGGTCTCTACTCCATTTTTTATTGGATTATTTGTTCTTTTGATGGCCAGTTTCTTGAGTTCTTAAACATAAAGCAAAGAAAACCAGCCTACAAATCACAATCCCAGAGAACCTAGACAACAATGAGGAGCCTAAGAGAAACATACATGGATCTAATCTACATGGGAAGTAGAAAAAGACAAGCCCTCCTAAATAAATTGGGAGCATGGGGACCATGGGAGAGGGTTGATGGGGAGGTGAGCAGAGAAAAATGTATAGTTCAATAAAATCAATTTAAAAAAGAAAATTTAAAGAAATCCCCGTTCTTTGCAGGGATGGATATTTCGATAGAATTCAAATGGTGGTATCTGTAACTGCACCTGTATGTGCCCTCCCCACTGCTACATTTACACAGATGGATCTCTAGTGTTATTTCCAATAAGCCCCACAAGATGATTGTGTATTTTGCAACTTACAGGCCAGTATTTCATCCCACTACTACAGTTGGGTCATTATCTATGTGCACTGGCCTAGGCCTTTCTTGTAGCTTTCGTTGTTCCATACAGCTCACACAATACAGAAACAAAAGTCTAAGTTTTCAACACTGTAGATTCTCTAAGTACCTATTGATAGAGCAATGGGATAGTGAGCTTCTCGTCTCTTCTCTTCAAAATTCGCTTATTCGTCCCGTCCCAAAGCTAGACCGCCTTTCTTGTCTTTTTATTGCAAAGTCTATAAACCATGGATTAGCTGGCTGACATGAAGGCACTATGCAGTATCTAGATCTCTCCAAAGTGACATTTGCAAGACACGAGTTTATATTTAGACCAAGAAATTGCCATGGTATGAAATGGCGGTCCGCAGGAAAGAACAAACGAATGGCAACCGACTTTTTAGAAATTCATAAGAATGGCAATATAATAATGTGGCAGAATGTGATTTTTTTTCTTTCAGCTGTTCCAACTTGACTTAACAGATGCCCATATCAGCAAAGAGCAATGCTATTTTCAACATGCTGTACATGGTGCTGCAGGCTCTCAGGTACAGCCTTCTGAAGGCTGGGACTTCTGCTACTGTGTACAGATATGCAGTTTCTCTGACTCTGAGACTTTAGTAGACCCCTAGAGTTTTCTGATGTTGCTGGTAGAATTTACATAGTCTTTTATGAAATGAGCAAAAAGGGAAAAATAAAGTAAGAAATACTATTTTTTGCATGAGGTATTCCATAGAATTAACAAGAGTTGAGAAACAGTGCTGATTTCCCTCAGGAAGTCATAAAGATTGAAAACAGGTCTATCTTCCTTGAATTAAATAAACAGAACTTTACCTCTTTCCCACTTTGGAATGTTAAAAGTACACATGACAGCAAAATTTTATAATTTTAGGTTATTAAATTTTAAATTTAGATGGTATTATAAATGTTGTGATCAAAATGACAAATTTTAAAATATTGTATCCAAGAACTTATGTCAGATCCATCACTGCTAATTTATGCATTAAATATATTTACTTAAGTGATGATTTCTTATTGTAAGATGAGAAATGTATGTGTGAGTTGCTAGAAACACCACAGCCACTATTTTCTTGTAATTTTAAATTATTTCTTGTAAATATGAATTTATTACTAATCCATGCTTGCCTGAGAATTAAAAAATGTTTATCCCAGAGTTATATGTTCTTTCTTGGTTAGACTGTAGTGAATTCTTATATTAGAAATTAATTGTGATAATTTCTAAAATACAACCTTTTTTTACTGTTTTGTGTAAGCCTCCAGGTAGTTTGGAATTGTTTTGTTTCAAAAACAGAGCATGTTTAAAATCCCAACATGCTGTATGTTATAATTTGAAAAGAAAGTAATTTTTTTATTCAAAGTAAAATTGTATAGCCAGTGTCATTGATGTAGAAAAAATGTAAAGTCACTAAAAGATCTACTTGTTAAATGCAGCTCCTTAATTATCAGTGACATAATAAATCTTAGGAGACTTTGGGGGTAAAATGTAGTATATTCAGGCCAAGTATTGAAAATATTGAAGAAAGAGTCTGAGGCTGGACATGCTGTATCTTCAGATTCATATTGTCAAGGATTAGAAGAAATTCCATAGTTTCCAAGGAAAGTTCAATGCTTGCTATAAAGGGGTGGAGACTTCATTTATAACTGGCACTTGAGATGGTCCTGGATAATGGCTGCTGAATCACCACTTTCTATTAAATTTACTTTTCAAAAAAATAATTAAAACTCTACTAGTCACGCATCTAGTAGGACAATCATATAACTAGGTTATCCTTCAAAATGGAGAATATTAAGCAATATTGACAGGCATAGTGTGGTTTGTATTATTATGATAGAGATGCCTCATTCCTTGTGTGGGTATGTATCATTTTTCTTTCTGGCCCATGTTTTCTGCCTCAGATAG
Organism: Bramus lutescens; assembly: GCA_001685075.1. Classification (NCBI taxonomy): domain Eukaryota; kingdom Metazoa; phylum Chordata; class Mammalia; order Rodentia; family Cricetidae; genus Bramus; species Bramus lutescens. The sequence continues at coordinate 523,927 of LOEQ01000500.1, forward strand.
GGCAACGAGGTTGATGATGAGGAAGATGTGTCCACAATTCTTTTGAGCACGGTATCATTTTGCTCATATGCTGCTCAGAAGCCTTGTAGAATAGACAGTGACTGCTTTGAAGGGCTTAAAATAACTTAATTCTATCTTGCTGACCAGGAAACAGGGTAGGCTCAAAGCACAACATAAATGCAACAAGTCGTAAAAGTAACTCTGCTTTTTACTGTTAGTAGAGGTTTGTTTGTTTGGGTTAGAAATGTTTCCTGTTCCTGTGAATGTTCTGTCAAATGTCTCAGATCCCCCTGAAAATACAGAGGTCAATGCAAGTTCTGCGAGTAACTCTCTGTGTGGTCTGAAGGAAGATACTAAAGCTGTCCAGGTTTGCCTGTATGGAAGAGAAGTTACAGCACTTAAATATTTTTCAGTATATTACAGTAATTATTTTTTTTTCTGAAATGCTTTGAAATGAGCATCAAAGAGATTCACTTGTGTGCTTAGCTTTGAATCCACGTGCTAATGAGAGAGAACATAGTTCACACAGGGAAGAAAGTTCTTGATGGTGTGCTGATAAAATTATGCATTACGTTAAACTCAAGAACATTGTAGAACCTGCCAAGGGGTTTCTGTCTTTATCCGTTTGTCCATTCAAACAGTCATAGGAGATGAGCCCTATTGATAGAAAGTGTCAGCCCTAACTAAACATCCGACAGTACAAACATTAGATTATATTGTATTGTATTTCTATGAGCTTTGCCTATTAAAAGTATTTCCCCATAACTCACAGGGTTAATAAGATTGGCCAGTTGATGACTTTTTTCTGTGAAGATATATTGAATAGTAAAAACAACATCATCCATTGGCTTAATAAATGAAGTTTGAAGGTAATGGTATTAGCTATTTTTCATTTGTTTTGTTTTTTATTTTTGTTTTTTGATTTGGTTTTTGGTTTTTTGAGACAAGGTTTCTCTGTGTAACAGTCCTGGCTGTCCTAGAACTTCCTTTGTAGACCAGGCTGGCCTTGAACTCACAGAGATCCTCCTGCCTCTGTCCCCTGAGTATTGGGGTTAAAGTTGTACGCCACCACGGTTTGGCTGGTACTAGCTAATTTTGATGATTGTGTGCTCTAGGAATAAATCCACAATTGCAATGGCACACAAAGTGTTCCTCTGTCAGTCTTGTTACATGTTAGCAGAGACTTGTTCTTTCCATGTGTTTCCCCATTCTGAGACTCAGCCTGAGGAATCAGAACTCCTGGCCAAGGTATCTCAATGTATAATATAGTGCAGTGGTAAAAATGTATTTACACATGACATATAAAGCTTAATCTAAGGAATCACATGTGTTTTCATGAATTTAGTCATCACTGGCCTAGGCAGTTTGTAGGGCGTTGACTGAGGTCAATGGCGTGAAAAATATAATTCTTAGGAAGAAAGCTGGTAAATACTCCAAAGCAACCATGCAGTTTATCCCACTGTGAAATTTCAAACCAGTGTTGCTTGAGCTCCATTGCTCAGAGTTTTCTTTATATATATTGACTTTGACCCAGATCAAGTTTCCTCTTGAAGTAAACTGGAAAGCACTCCAAACTTCACATTCAACAAAGGAAGCACGCTTCCCTTTTCCACACCGGTAGAAAGAGTTATGGGTATCACTTTGATTCAATTTTCTTGCATTACATATCCAAAGTAGTGACATGACCAGAAAGGCCAGACATGGCTCAAGAAAGAGAATTGAGATCGTAGTGGGTGATTTAGACCAGCAAGATCATTCCTTAGTCTGGGACCCATTCCATATCCACTCAGACTGTGTGGCAGGAATAGTAGGAATGCAGGAGACTGATACCAGATAAAGATAACCCAATCTACAATGTGATTGATCAACTTTTGTATCATCCCTTTAGAAGGTGTTATTGTACTCTTTACTCATAAGCTCTGTGGTATAAGCATGCTACATGAAAATATCTTTATAATGGCTTAATTTTATTTGGAAGAGGTTCTGTTGCTTAAAAATTAACAAGTTTTAGCCTATAATCAGATTTCATAGGAATCTGATATATATCAAAGGTAATCAAGGTGTTGGAGAGATGGCCCAGGAGTTAAGAGCACTGGTTGCTCTTTCAGATGACTGGATTTCTAGTCTAAGCACCCACATGATAACTCATAGCCATCCACACCTCTGCTTTCAGGGACCCAAGGCTCTCTTCTTACCTCCATGGTCACTGAATAAGTACATAACGTGTATACATACATTCAGGCAAGACTCTCATACAAACAAAATTAAAACAAATAAATATTGAAAGGATAGAAGTTTTAACACACCAAAAAAAAAAACCCTACAGATTTTGGGTACAATTCAAATGACTTACTGTCACATTAAGCTTGAGTATGGACAGAATTCCCACGTGTCGGATCTCTAGGAGACAATAGGCAAGGATTGCATCTTTTATAGGGTTATGTCCTGAGTAGGTTAAGAAAGGGCAGAGAAAATGGATGGAAGTCTGTGCCTATGAATCTTTCATCCATCACTCCCTTTGTATTTCTCTTGTCCCCATCCTCAGATAGGAGAGGTACCTCCACAACCCCCACACACATCAGCTACTTTATCTACATCTGCGGCTAAAGTTCCAGTCTAGTTTATTGTGCGATGCTTCCTAGTCTGGAGAAGGGGGTGAAAGGACTACAGACACAGTCTTTCTTTTCAAGCTTGACATTTGAATACAGCTATTGTGATCTTAGATCTGTCTTGTGAAATCGGTATCTGGACTTCCATGATTCTTTTAATTATCTCCACAATGAATACATAACACAAGAGAACTAAATCAAAAAAGACACCTGAAACTTTTTATCTGTTGATAGGGAAAGGAGCAGTTCTCTTCTTTCATTGAATATGAAGTTTGCAATGCTTGGAATTATTTTTATCTCCAAATGAACAATTAACAATGGATACTGCATATATTATATAGATTGTTCTCTTTGATCATTACTTTTTTCTAATTAAATTGTGCTAACTCTAAACATGTATAAATTCTATAGTCATATTTTTGGCTTCAAGAATTAAAATAATTAAATACAAACTGCAAACAGCTATGAGCCAACTAATGCCATAAGCAAGTACTACATCATCAAAATATCAGATGCGACACTTTGAAAGTCTCCAGTGTAGAACAGATTGTTCCAGTTGCTGTGGTCAGATTGCTTTTTTTACTGACCTTTAGAATAATTTTTTTCTCTCTCTTCAGCTGAAAACCTATTTCTCACAGTTTGCTGGTTACTCAAAGGCTTTTTATAGTGCATGAAACATGCTGAGCTTCCAATGTGGAAAAAAAATAGGTGGAATTTTTTTTGGAAAATAGGCATGATAGTTGCAGACAGAAATAACTTAAAGAAAACAAGGGGCACAGTTCCTTTTAAGCAAGCATCATGCTTGGGATTCTTCTGGTTTTGGCTGTTGCTGTACTTGGTTTGTGTCTTCTAATATTCTGTACCCTCAGGTATACAGTTATATTATAGTTGTTGCATCAGTCAGCGGATAACAAAGGCCACCTCTGGTACAATTCTAACAAATGAGAGATCTTTCTAGAAGGTCTGTGGAGAATTTGTATGTGAATTTCGCCATGTGAAGGTTCAAACTCCAGGCATTCCCATGTCCTGATAAAATATCCCTGGAGGTACGTTATGATGGAGAATGGTCACCTTTTGTCCTCACTGTATGACAGTTTCAAATAAAAGCCTCATGTTTTTAATGAATAAGAACAGTTAGCACCACCTGTGCTCCATCCGTTTCATATAAGAAAGAACATTTAGAGATTATCAGAATCAAAATAAATAAGACACTTGGGCCATGTGTCTCTAAGTAGAATGTTTTGATTTGCATTGCAATGACCTCAAGGTTAATTCCTTCTCATCTCAATTTGGATCTCATCACTTAAAATTTTCTAAAAGTAAAATATAAAACTCATCTGTTATAATGGGAAATTTTATTACGAGGTATTCTGGCTGATCCTTGACAATACAAGAAGTAGAAAATCTCAAATGTATAGAAGCTTATTCATCAAATTTCATATTGGAAGGGGAGATAAGAGTCTTCTAAATTCAAGTTAAAACCAAGAATAAAATGTGCTGAAAAATACAAGTCTATTCATCTTCCTTGAACACAGGTTTTTAGAAAAAGAAAGAAAGAAAAATACAAGCCTAAAGATTTTGTGTGGTTCCCCTCTGTATTCTGTGAATACTATTGGTTAATAAAGAAACTGTCTTAGGCCTGTAGTTAGGTAGAGTAGAGCTAGGTGGGGAAAATTGAACTGAATGCTGGAAGAAAGGAGGCAGAGTCAGGGAGAAGCCATGGAGCCACTGGCTGAGACAGACACATTGGAAACTTGCTGGTAAGCCACAATCATGTGGAAATACACTGATTAATAGAAATGAATTAAATTAAAATGTAAGAGTTAACCAGTAAGAAGCTAGAGATAATGGGCCAGGCAGTGATGTAGTTAATACAGTTTCTGTGTGGTTATTTTGGGTGTCTGGGCAGCTGGGAAATGCACAAGCAGCCTCCTACTACAAATTGGTGCTCTAATATGTGCTAGGTAAATCTACATAAAACCTGAGAAGCTTGGAAAGGAATTCTAAATACAGAAAAACAAAGTTTACCCCCCTTTTTTTGTCAGCCTGCAACATGCTCCTTTAAGAGAGGTCATCCTGATTCAGCAGTAGTAGCAAAACAAACAAACAAAAAACTCCAGAAAATCCCATGGGGTTTCAACAGGCGGCTTCTTGGGCTGTGCTACCAGCACAAACTCTGGCTCTTTTAGGAGGCCAAGCGCTTGAATGACATTTGCAAGCGCAGGTGCTTGTGTGTCCAATCAGGGTCGGGAGCAAAGCAGCTGAGACCAGGCCCACCGTTCAGTGCTTCCCACCGGGGCAGGCAGTGGAATCAGCTCTACTAGTCATGCACAGGCAGGAGAGCATGGCAGCTTCCTGCCACCATACACAGAGATATTTCCAGACTGTGCATTGCACTGCATGGCAGATTTAACCATTGCTCAGATAAAAAGGTTTTATGTGCTGCACGCTCCTTCCCAGAGTTAAAGTCGTGAGTGTTACTCCTACCTGGCATTCCTGGAGCTGGTGGTAATCGTACTTCTGCCGTTCTGAAAAACAGAAAGAGGTGGAGCAAGCACCCAGGGCCTCAGCAACCAAGCTGCTTACCTTTTTTTTAGTTTCTTTTTTAATTTTTTTCATTATTTTATAAATAATACCAATCAAAATCCCCACTTCCTCCCCTCCTCCTACTTTCCTCCCACTTCTGACACACCTTCCCCCCCACCCTCCTCCAGACCTAAGAGAGGGCAAGGCACCCTGCCCTGTGGGAAGTCCAAAGCCCTCCACACCACATCCAGGCTTAGGAAGGTAGAAGGTATGCATTTCAATGACAATAGGATCCCAAAAGGCCAGTACATGCAGTAGAGACCAATTATCATTTTTAAAGCCCTCTAGGACAGAGAAAGATTATAATAGATACACAATAGGACAGATTCAGACATAAAAAACCTCTAAAGGAGACACAATGTGCTTAAAAATGTATGTAGACTTGGGAGAAAAAGAAAAAGAGTACAGAGAGTTATAAAAAGAAGTAAATAGTTTATAAAAAATTAAAGCCCATTCTTTAAAGAGAGAGAGTACAGTCATAAATTAAAGGAGTAAAGGTAATAAAATAAATATTAAAAGGCAATAGGGTAAAAATAAGCCATGTAAAGATGAAATATGCACAGAGAATCTGGATTATGTATATTATTGTGTTTTCTTTGAATTTTTTGACTCTGAAGGAGCTAAGCAACCAACATATATACTTTAAAGGTATCTTGTCTTCAAAGTTTTGCTCTAAGAATATATTGCTCATCTATCTTTTGTTTCCACAGAAGATGAGAACCTGTGGATTAATTCCAGACTAATGTGGTTTGATGGACCAAGACCCTCTGAAAGGTTAACATGAACACCCCTCAAAAATTACTTTGCCCAATAAAAAGCAGGAAACAGTTTTGAGAGAACTATGCCCATATTCTGAAATACTGTTTATAATTGTTTGTTTACATTTAAAGAGGGATATGCTATAAAGATTTGCATTGGTATGGATTTTGGTTTATTGATACAAATTTAAAATCAATCTTGTTATATGTATGTTTCTGTTCTTGATTAAGGTATTGTGTTTGTGCAGTTAATTTGAAAATGTAATGTATAATTAAGAAATATAGCTTAATATAGAGTCATCTATAGTAGTCAAGCTTGTAATCATGTTAGATAGGTTTTCTAGATTACAGAGATATATTTCAGGTAGATAGGTATTCTTCAACCACTTCAAAGAGCTACAGAATATAGCATTTAAAATGTTTTAAGAGCTTAAGACATTTCATGACAGTGAGACACATATATCTTGGCAGCACCAATCTAGTTCAAGAGGATGATAGGCATCGAAGAGGCTTCTTATGGAGTTTGCTAGCCATTTAGGCAAGAAACTGCTCATGCCTGAACTGCTTGATGGTATGCTATGTGCACTGGGCATGCAGGACCCACAGAGAAATGACTACTGAACTTGCCTAAAAGTGAGGTGATCTTTTGGGGTTCCTGCTTCATGAAAGAGTGTGCTAGGCATTCTGCAGGATACAAAAGAAAGTGACTGGCAAACTGCCAATATTGACAGAACTGTCTTTGAACTATCCTGTTTCATGGAAAAGTTTGCCGGATACTATGGGCCCATAGGCTGAATATGGATACCCTGATGATACAGAAGAATTTTGGGTGACTATCCAGGCAGCAAGATGTCTCTGGGAAATCTAGAGTTTTGGACGTTGCTTGCAATGTACTTCCTGTTTACTTAGGTAATATTATATCCTTCTGGAGTCTTTGCTGGAGTTGAAGAATATATAGTTATAGTTTTTCCTTAGTTGTGATTAAAGATAAAATAGATATAAATATTGTAACTATACTTCTTGCCTGATAGCTGTTTTGTTATATGTAATTTTACTATATTAAAGTTAAAATCTTGCTTTTCACTTAAACAGAAAAGGGAAGGTGATGTGGGATTCCTCTCTGTATGCTGTGAATGCCATTGTTTAATAAAGAAACTGTCTATGACTTGCACAGGGAAGAATAGAGTTAGGCACAGAGAAAACTAAACTGAATGCTGGGAGAAACGAGGCAGAGTCAAGAAGAAGCCATCTGCTGCCACCAGAGACAGACATGTTGGAACCTTGCCAGCAGGCCATGAGCCTTGTGGTAAAATATAAAATACTGGAAATGGGTTAATACTAGATGTCAGAACTAGCTAGCAATGCACTTAAATGATTGGCCAACCAGTGATTTAAATAATATAGTTTCTGTGTGGTTATTTTGGGAGCCTATGTGGCCCAGAAGTTTACAAGTAGCCTCCTACTACATAAAGAATCAGAGGTAGAAATGATATATAAGATATGTGAATGATATTTGTTATTTTTTTTGCCTAAATTACCTCACTCAGTATAATTTTTCCTATTCAATTCATTTACCTGTAAATTTTATATCATTTTTCTGCATAGCTTTAGTATGTTTAGGTGTCACATTTTCATCATCAGCTCTTCAGCTGATAACCATCTAAGCTGATTCCATTTTCTACTTACAGTCACTAGGTCAGCAGTGACAATGGATGAGCAAATATCCCAAAGTATGATATAAAGCCCTTTGGGCAAAGATCCAGGTCCAGGAGACTTATTGCTGAGTCATGTGGTAGTTTTAGTTTTAGACTTTTCAAGATTCACCCCAATTATCCCTATCGTGGTTACTCAGATTATACTCTAAACAACAGAGAATAACTTTCTCTTTTCCCCCACATCCTTGTCAGCATTTGTTGTTGTTTGATTTATTATTATTTATTATTACTATTACTATAGGAATTTGACTTGAGCAAGGTGTGATCTCAAAATAGGTTAACTTATATTTCTCTGACTATTAGTGATGTTGAACATTTTTAAAAAATCGTTATTGCCATTTTAAAGCTGAGCCATCTTTCATAGTGTTAGAAGCTGCAGTGAAGACAACCAGGAAAGAAAAGGCAGCGGTAGTCTCATTCAACCAAGAACACGATAAACTACAGTGCCTGCCAGGCAAGATGTGTCCATGGTGCAATAGTGGCAATGCTGTTCTGGGGGCAACCAAGTGCTCTCTAATTGGTTTGGAGGCCCACACACCACAAGAAGGAATCCAAACTCAGTACCATAAATAAGACTAAAAGCCCAATGGCTAAAGCAGTTTTATATCATAGCAGCTAACTTATTGTTCCTGTTTACTTAAATTAACACAGCATCAAGTTGTAGTAAAAATATTTTCTTGTTTTCCAGGCCAATGTTTTGTTATATAACATTGTCACTGATAGTGTTTGGTGACATAGATGTCTAAGTATATTATGTAGTTTTCTATAACTCTCTGCCAGGGAGTTTTCCTCTTTCTCCATGGAGTTGCTAGAAACAATTTTTGTGTACTAAATTAAATAATAGACTCACACTGAGGAGCCATCCACAAGTCACAGTTAACTTGTTGACATCAGATAAGCACACTGTACTGCTAATAGCGTAATTTTGCCTCCAGACAGTTCTTATGATGATTGCAAGGACATTGTCAGTTTTATTGTGAAATAGATTTCCCATGAGATGTGAGATTGCTTTGGCTTCCCAATTTTCACTGACTTATCTTTTTTCCTACTGAAGTACTTGGCTTTCCCAATTTTGCTCCAGGTACATAATGCAAGGTTTTAGATATGGTTTGAAATTCCCATCTCTGGGATAGTTGTTGTTACTCCTGTCGTTAACTTTCTGTTACTAGAAAACAATATCTGAGGGGCTAGGAGATGACTCAATGCTTAAAGTGCTTGCCTTGCAAGCATGAGGACCAAAGTTCTGATCCACAGCCCCTATGATGGGCATGGTAGTCCTATTTTAATCCCAGGGTTGGCAAAGCAGGCAGGGGATCCAGAGAGCAAGCTGGCTATCTAGATTAGCCAAGTCTACAAGTGCAGGGCAGACAGCCAATGTCAATATGAAGTTTATACATACATGTTTGCAGAAGTGGGTGTGTGTATACACATATAAACATGCACACACAGACAAACAGACAGACAGACACACACACACACACACACACACACACACAAATATATGCAAATACCAAAAGAGAAAAAATGAAAAGAAAATACAAGGAGCAATCATCTTCTAGAGGGAAAAAGTTTATTCTGCTTTTCAATTTTAGGGGTTTCATTGTAGGAGCAGCTGAATCCATTGCTTTGGGCTATGGCAGTAAAAGACAACATGGTGGGTTTGCAAGCAGAGCTTTGTCCATATCATTACTGGGTAAAAAGAAAAGAACACCATATACTCTTGAAAGGCATGCCCTGAGTGACCTAACTTCGTCCACATCCATAGTTGATACTGGCTCCCAGTAGAGCAGCAAACCAGCCCATTAGCCTGTGTGTCTTCGAAGCACTTAAAAATTAAAACAGGGGCAGCTATTTGATTCTGACCTCTGCTGAGAATGTGTCTCCCGGGGGAACCTCCTACCAAAGTTACAGGCTACATTTCTAATTCCTTTGGGGGCAGATTCTTGGGGTAACATTTCAAGAGCCTCTTGCATTGCACTTTTATTTTTTCATTTCAATAAGTAGCTATCTATGCTGTGGCACTTCCAAGTCATTTTTACCCATCCAAAATATCAGTGGGCTCCCTCCTGCCTACCCCTACCCCTGCTTGGCATTTTACTATTCAGAGAAGCTTAATGCCATCTAAAAAGCTGAGAAACTCAATTTAAAGATGTTGAGAAAATGTGAAATTGCGGAATGTAATTGATCTTTAATTATTTAGAGTGTGACTCATCTCTTAACCATTCCATATCCATGTCTATAAAAGCTTTGAGATTGCTAAGTAATTTAATTCTAAATAAAATGAAATGGACAAACAAGACACATTATGAGGCTGGAGAAGCTGTGTAACAATAAAGAGTGCTTGCTGCTCCTGCAGGGAACTCAAGTTTGAATCCCAGCCCTGACATCTGGCATCTTGCAACTGCTTGTAATTCCATCTCCAGTATATGTTGCCCTCTTCCAGTCTAAGAGAGGATGTGCACTCTTGTGTGTGTGTGCATGCACACATACACACATAATTTTAAGATAGGATAGATCATTAAAGAGTAATATTATTAAGCAACAAAAATATACAAATTATAAATAGATTTGGTTATAAACTAGTTTAAAACATTTAATGCTTTCAAAGCATTTAACAGAAAAAAAAACACCATTTACTAAAGACATGTTAGCTTAGAAGGCCAGGGGATCTCAGTGTCATAATTTTACTCTAGGATTGTGAGAGATAACTATTATAAGGCTCCTTTTCTGACTGAAGAAGCATTTTAGAGTTGTTATGTTTGTTACCAAAGCATACAAATCTAGTTAGAGAAGAAGCAATGGTCTGAATCCAACATCCAAGCACGTATCAGCTGACGTTAGCATGGCCATTAAACACAATTTCTCAAATCAGTTGTTCTCTCCCTTGGATAACAACAATGCATACACTGTAAAGATCCAAACACCGTGGAGTAGCATCATGCAAAGCAGCCCTGCAAGCTCTGCTTGACATGCATAAAGCTCATAGTAATCAGGTAACTAAGGAAGTCAGAACATGTAGTGATAGGGGAGTGGGCCTGCTTTTTGTCCTGCCCAGTTTGTAGTGATAGGAGCAGCGGGTTGCTTCCCACCACCTGGCTCCTGACCGCCGGCTGGCTTTACCCAAAATAATTACATGGAAACTATATTCATTTAAGTACTGCCTGACCCATTAGTTCTAGCCTCTTATTGGCTAATTCTCACATCTTGGTT
>LOEQ01000501.1:5971-25176 GCA_001685075.1 Bramus lutescens
GGCATATCCTCACCACTGCAGCTCTAAATTACCTTTCCCTCTCAGGCACTGACCAATCTATGCTGTCCCTTCTACCTGGAGTTCTCCCTGCATAGACAGCCCCTGGTCTCAAGCACTGCCCAATCACATGCTGTCCCGTCTGCCTGGAGTCCTGTCCGAGCCCTCTGCATGGACAGCCAGCCCTTGAACAATTTGGTGTTCTCCCAGGTGTCAGAACCTAAGGAATCCTTTCATGTTATCCTACTAGGTTAAGTATGACTTTTTCATTTTCTTGAAGTCCATGTGTAGATAGCTTTGTAATGAAAATTCATAGTAAAATTAAAATCAAAATGCCCCAAATCTGCAAGTTTTTTGTGCCATGGTCGACAAGTACAAAGTTCCATGCCTGACTTCATATGACAAGTCTCAGCTAAAAAAAAGCAAAGCACAATAAAAATGTACATATAATTGATTTCATCTATATATAAGGTGACTATGATACACAAGTGAATCCTGTATTTATATTCCCCCAAATATTTCATAATACAGATGCAAACATTCTAAGTTCTGAAAAACATTCAAAATTTGAGACACTTTGGTCCTATGCATTTCAGATAAGGAATATTAAACTTGTTGGTATAAATTTTAATCAAAATCATCCATACCAAAACAAAATGCCAGTATCATCATTTTGCTGAAATCGAATTAAGTCTAACCCCTAGCATACACCCTAAGGCACTGGCAGAAACCTGTCTCACTTGAACACAATCTTCTCTTCCTGTTGCTGCACCAAGACTTCTCCTCAGTATCTTTCCTTTCCTCATATCACTTAGTGGCTGCAGAGATGCCACTGTCACCATCCTCAGAGCATCTCTTCAATACGTGGTATCCTAAAATCTGTAGCCAGACAGATGAAAAACGTTATCGTGATCCAAGATCCTCTGTCTGCATGATTCCACCTAGCATTTCATTCTCCCTAGGGAGCAGCTGCCATGTCCGATCTGATATGGGTCCAGCATCCACCAGCCTCTTCCTAGTCCCTATTCCCTCTGAGTCTTCTCTTCAGTAGTCATCATTTAGAATCTCTTGAAAATGCAAGAAGATGGGACAGCAAGATGGCTCAACAGCAAGGGAGCTTGTTGCCAAGCCTAACATCCTCAGTTCAATACCAGGGATCTACATGGCTGAAGGGAAGAACACACGCACACACACAAACACACACACACACACACACACGTGCACAGACACATACTAAACTTTTTACAAACTGTAACAGGACAAAAAGAAGAAATAATTCATTCAACCTTCCCTGAAACAAGGAACAGAAGATGGGCCCAGCCCAGCCTCTTGTTGGACTGGAAATAAGGACTGGAGGGAAAACACTGCCCATGTCCCAATAAAACATATTAGTCTACGTCCATTGAAAACAAGTGTACGTTACGGCCGTTTAGCTTGGAGGTTTTGTGGGACTCCTAACAGTGGGAGTGGGGGTATCTCTGACTCTTGCGCCAGCTCTTGAGACCCCTTTCCTCCTTTTGGGTTGCCTCATTCTGCTTTGATGTGAGCATATGTGCCTAATCTTCTTGTAACTTGTTACGTCGTGTTTGACTGCTAACCCTGGGAGGCCTGCTCTTTTCTGAAAGGAAACAGTGAATCTGGGGAGAGTGGAGGTGCGGGGAGGAACTGGAAGTAGAGGAGGGAAAGAGAACTGCAGTTGGGATGTAATGTATGAGAGAAGAATAAATAAATAAATTTTTAAAAAGAAAAAGGGGCATTTTCTTAATTAATAACAGATGTGGGTAAGAAAGCATGTACCTTGAGTGTTCTAGTATTAATAAAAACTCAGGAGTCAGAAAGAGATAAAAACCTGATAAATGCAAAGAACATGAGGGGGATAATCAACTGACTGTACTCTCCACGTTTCCCAGATCAAAAAGCCCGTGAATCTTTTCTAAACCCTTCCCTCTTCCTTCCTATGTCTCTCCTCATTTTAGTCCACCAAGAACTCTATGGTTTGTTTTGGCCAGCTGAACACAGACTTAGGCCTCGGAATTAAGGTTTAATTTTGTTGGCAATTTTGAGGTGGCAGTGCAAACAATTCTCCAGCAACAGGAAGGCCCAGTCTATTGTGGGTGGTGCAATCCTTGGGCTGGTGGTCCTGGGTTCTATAAGAAAGCAAACTGAAGAAGCATGAAGAGCAAGCCAGATTCCTGCCCTGTTTGAGTTCCTGTCCTAACTTCACTCTATGATGAACACTGATATGGAATTATAAGCCAAATAAATACTTCCCTGTTTGTAGGGAAATTGTTCATACTGCCATTCCACTATGCCAATAAAGTTTACCTTGAATCAGAAGGTGGAGCTAGCTACTAGCTGACCAAAATTGGCCATATAGGTTTTGGAGGACTGAGAACATATAGAGAGACACTTGGGAGGGGTTTAGAAAGATGTGTGGCCTTTTGAATCAAGGAAGGAAACAGAGAGGAGGTCACTGGTTGTTTCTCTGCCACTTCTCTATCAATCAGGTTTCAACCCCATATCTGACTCCTGAATTTTTATTAATAATAGAATAATTTAGATAATCATTACATGTTCCCCCCACCAAAAAAGTGCATTAAAAAAAAGTCTGTTATCAAAGAGACCACTGTAGAAAACTACATCCAATCAACATACAGAGACAACTTACACATCTACAACACAGGTCCTGCACCTTAGCAGGGAACACCACAGAAGAGAAAGCAGGAACATTGTAAAAAAAAAGCCAGAGGAATGGGGTGTCTGCTGTGAGGCTATGTCTCCTAGAAATATCATGAAGTTCCACCTGGGAAGTCTCAACAACAGGGCTGCCTAAACAAGACCTGAACAATGACAGACATGCTAACAGACATGCTAACGTGCAAGGGGACCACTCATGGACCCCCAGCCCTAGAGAAAGAACCGCAGTCGACTAAGGAATGCTGGGAGTGGGAGAAAAAGTCTTTCCAGGAAAGAAGTTCCCAACTGCTTATCCAATACCAAATGGCCAGCCCTGAAATCATATCCATACAAGTAATAACATGCAGACTGAGCAGACTGTGTTTATACATTAAAGAGAGAGAGAAAACAATTAAGGAAGGAGAGGCCATGAATTTGAGAAAGAACAGCAATGTGAACATAGGACTAGCTTAAGGGGGGAAGGAAAGAAAGAAATGGCATAATTTTTATTCTTATTTCAATTTTTTTCGATTATTAAAAATAGTGCTAAAATGCTGAAATAGCAATGCAAGCAACCAAGAATTACAGCAACTTCTGTGGTAACATAAGACCAGCCTCCTTTAAGACTGACTTGTGTAGCCGAAGTTCCTGTAACACTTGTGTCATGGGCAAGTCCTAAATGGTGCAGAGATTTTGCGATTTTGCCCAAAGCCGTTCAGTTACAAAGTTACAGGACAGGGTTTCACCCTTACATCAGAAACCTGGTGCTGAGCAGGATGCAGTGGCATAAGCCTGGAGTTCCAGCTACTGGGAGGCTGAGAATGGAGAATCCTTTGAGCTCAAGAGTTCAAAGCAGGACCATGGGAGCCTTGGCCCTGACTGCCCCTGGAGAGGTGAGTGTCTGGGTTCCTGATTGGAGGGCGCTGCTCTCTAGGCCCTAAAACCCAGAGGCACATCCCGCACCCCACCCCCAAGCACCAAACCCTAGAGACCCCTAAGCAGCCCCCCCACACCTGCAACCATCCCCCACTGCATCTGTGGCCACAGCAGCCATGGCCCTGACTGCACCTGGAAAGGAGACTCAGAGCCTCATCAGCAACTACCAGAGGCAAGGCCCTGCCTGCGCCAGGAGGAAGAGTGACCACCTAAGCCACAGCGCCACCTGCACCAACTGGAGGGAGAGAGACCCCCTGAAGCACAGGCCCCATGTGCAACCATTGGAGGAAAAGACAGATAGGCACCAAAGCAATAATAGATTCAACAGCCTAAAGAGCAATATGGCAAAACCACAACCTAGTCCTACAACAGGAAGGCCTGAACATCCTAACCCAGAAGAAGCAGAAGAAAATGGCTTTAAATTTAACTTTATGAAGATGATAAAGACCCTTAAGGAGGAAAAGAAAAAAATCCCTTAAAGAAATGGAGGAAAATTCAAACAAAAAAATTGGAAGAAATGAATAAATCCCTTAGAGAAAAACAAGAAATCCAAGAAAAAAAAAAACAATGAAACAGTTCAAGCAGATAGTTCGAATAGTTCAAGACTTGAAAATTGGAATAGAGGCAATAAAGAAAACACAAACCAAGGAAATTCTGGATATGGAAAATCTGGGTAAATGAACAGGAACTACAGATGCAAGCATAATCAACAGATTACAAAAGATGTAAAAGAGAATCTCAAGTGTTGAAGATACAATAGAGGATTCATCAATCAAAGGAAATGTTAAATCCAACAAATTCTTAACACAAAACCATGAAAAGACCAAACCTAAGAACAAAAGGGATAGAAGAAAGAGAAGAACTCCAGATCAAAGGCACAAAAAATATATCCAACAAAATCATAGAAAACCCCTAACCTAAACCTAAAGAAGGATATCCCTATGAAGGTACAAGAAGCTTACAGAACACTAAATAGACTGGACTAAAATGAAAGTCTCCTTGTCATATAATATTCAAAACACTAAACATACTGAATAAAGAAAGAATATTAAGAGCCACAAAGGAAAAAGACTAAATAACATATAGAGGCAGACCTATCAGAATTACACCAGCTTCTCAATAGAAACAAAGAAAGCCAGAAGGTCCTGGACAGATATGCTGTAGACACTGAGAGAACACAGATACCGATCCAGATTACTATATCCAACAAAGCTTTCAATCAGCATAGACAAAGAAAACAAGGTATTCCGTGACAAAACCAGATTTGACCAATACCTTGTCACAAATCCAGCCTTACAGGGAGTACTAGAAGAAAAACTTCAACCCAAGGAAGTTAGTTAACTATACCCAGGAAAACACAAGCAACAGATAACCTCACACCTCACACCAGAAAACCCCAAAGAAGAGTAACACACAAACACTACCACTGAAAAATAACAGGTATTAACAATCTCTGGTCATTAATATCTCTTAATATCAAAGGATTCAATTCATATATAAAAAGACACAGGTTAAGAGAATGGATATGAAAACAGGACCCATCCTTCTGCTGCATACAAGAAACACACCTCAGCCTCAAAGACCTGAGTTAGTGAGAGCTCATTGACTCTGGACTGATAGCAGGGGAACCTGCATAGGACTAAACTAGGTCCTCTGAATGTGGGTGACAGTTGTGTGGCTTGGGCAGTCTGTGGGGTCACTAGCAGTGCAACTAGGATTGATCCCTAGTGCCTTGAACTGGCTTCTTGGAGCCCATTGTTTTCAGAGGGATACCTTGTTCAGCCTAGATGTAGGGGAGAAGGCCTTGATGTGTCAGATTTTCTTGACTCCCCATGGGAAGGAAGCCTTACCCTCTCTGAGGAGTGGAGGGNGCGGGAGTGGGAACTGGGATAGGTATGTGAAATGAGAAAAGATTGTTAAAAAAAAAAACTAAAAAAGAATTCAAAGTCAACCCAGACAATACAGATAAATCTTGACTTAAAGTATAAAGAAACCAGGCCACCCGTACTGTCTGAACTATTTATTGTCTTGAACACACAGCCCGGCATGCACCAATGGAATCCAGCCCTCCTGATCCACATCTACACGCACAGGCTGCATTCCCTCACGTGTCTGCTTGCTTGTCCTTAGTAGATCCAAGGTGGGTAGTGACATTTACTTTAAAACCGAGATGCTGGGGGCAAAGAGGTAAAGAAAATGCACCGGATCTGACAGAACGTTAAGGAATCTGACCCAAAAGCCTCAGTGAAAGCAGAAGAGTTGTTTATAGACCCCAGTAACAGCCCCTGAACCAACACTAGGGGGTGTACCGCATGCATATCATACATCATGCTGGGGGCTCCTTCTTTGCCTGTTCCTGGACCCCAATAACAGCTCCTAAACCAACACCAGCAGATGCACCGCCTGCATATATCATCCTGGGGGCTCCTTCTTTCCCTGCTCCTGGACCACAGCTGTGGTGCGATTTTGTTTTCTCAAGGTTTGAGGGCTGTCTTTTGCTGTACTCCATTCCAGGACCGCGTTCCAAGTTACAATTAGAAAAACAAATCTAATTTGAGATTGTCCCCAGGACATAGTTGTCCCTGGAGAAATGATCTGACAGAGGTCACACACCCACTCTCCAGACTTCTGTGTCATTCCAAAAGTACCCACCCTTCTGCCTTCCCCAAATGACCGTCCCTCCAGGGAAGTGTTCTTATATAATTACAGTTTTAATATTTAAAATTAGCTTCTACATACAGTGACCATAACACAAAGAGTAGAGCAGAATAATCTCTTACAAGGCTTTTCCTTGGGGGTTGCAGGTCCTCTCCATATAATAGTCCATTTAATAAGGGACCTAGTGTGCTGTGACTCTTTCACCCTTAGAGAACACCTGGTGCATAGTGGAACACACATCCCACCCATTTCCTACAGATTCACATCTGGCAATAATGCAAATAGGAAAAAAATCTTTACCAAAACAAACATCAAAATACACTCAAATGATATTCTTATTTTTACATACAAAATATGTTTGTTTCAATCATTTTTGCTAAATTGACTTGTTTTCCCTCATAATGAAATAAAACTGATTATTAACACACACATGAAGAACTTTACTGGATTTAGACAATTTTAAGAGCTGAAATTCTGTGCACTAACCCATAATGTCAAAGCCACAGATTGGAATGCCATATGAAGGCATGAATCCATTAAGGACTCATTTTCAATTATTAAGAAGCAAAGATATGTGCTCTTTATAGAAATTAGAAATGGCAGAAAATAACATCAACATTCATAACTGCCACAATTAGTACCAATAAAAATTTTAAATCAGATTAAAATCAGAGTGATGATAATAAGAGTAATGAAATTTATGGAGCACCATGTGGCTCTATATTTCTTCAGAGAAACCCCGGAGTCCATTATCTCAGAGGAATGAAGTTTTCACTGCTTGCTTTTTCTAAAAACTCACTCCCACGAATGAGGATGTCAATCTGGGCAGCGTCTTCATCCTTCATGTCAGCCTCCCTGCTTCGGGACAGTTGTCCGGTTCTGCTGTACCCCACTGCTTCTCTGTAGACCCAACATCCACAGGCTCTCATGCGCCTCCACTCTGGATAGCATGACATAACACCAAGAACAAGAGTCAAACAGCTTTGAGACTGCTAGCCAGATCTCTATAATTTAGCATGTCTGTGTGGCTACAGATACTTGTTCTTAAAGGCTTATACTGAAAAATCCCACCCTGACCAGTTATTACATGCATTTCTTATAATTCTAAAACCTAAAATCAATAGCAGTCATTAATTTGCTCATAGCCACAAATAATCTAGAGAAATTGATGGAGGGTTCTCATGAAATGTTTGCAAGCACTCTTGCTTTTTTTTTTCATCTAATTCCAAGAGGTTCACAAACATATTAAAGGCCAGCCAGACCTTCAGAGAGCCTATAAACTCATCCAAAGTTAGTAAACCTGCCTTATGGCTATCTTGGTTTTCTTTAATATTCAGAATTAAAATTAACTGGCTTAATTTTAAGCCCAGACTTAAAGGACTAAATTGAAATGGTCTATTAATGCTATTGTATATATTAGCCTATGTTAAGACAGCCAGAACAAAAAGAAACTAGCATTTTGGTATTGCTTATGACATGATAGAATTTACTTCCTAATGAAGCTGGATTGACTGTCCTCAGGACTTTCCTGACACGGCTACCAATAGGCAGTCTTAAGCAAAGTAGGGAGGTAGAAAAAGAGACACATAGATAAACAGCATGTACTCCAGAGAGCTCTTTCATCACAAAAATAATATCTTCTGAAGGCCTAGAGGTACCCTTGATTCTTCAGAAATAAATATAATCCTTACATAATTTTATTTTTAAAGCATAAAGGAATCTACATTTTTAATGGAGTCGGTACAGACCCAGCACATGAGATTAGGATGTCTCACCTGGATCCACCTCAGAACTAAGAAGCCCTAGAAAGCCATGAATCGAGGAGAGTCACGGATGTAGAATAAGGAGATGGGACTGTAGGTATCAACCCAGGCTGTGTCCCAGACCATGGTTACCATGCATACAGAAGCATGACAGGAATACTCACCAAGCCACAGCAGCTGCCTTCTCCTTCCAGTATGAGTGGTGGTACCTGCTTTAACCTCAGCACTCAGGAAGCAGAGGCAGAGAGGCAGGCAGCACTACAGAGGCAGAAGCAGGCAGATCTCTGTGAGTTTGAGATTAGCCCGATCTACATGGTGAGTTCCAGGTCATCCAGAACAACATAGTGAGAGTCTTTTCACAAGGAGGGAAAAAAAGATGAGAAACAGTTAAGTGTTGGTGACGATGTAAAGAGAGGCAACGTCTCTTACACATTGCTGGTGGGCTTGTAAAATAGAGCACAGAAGATTCTCAAAATCCTAGAATTAGAGGTACCACACAACCCAAGAACCCTGCTCTGGCATGTGTATCCCCAGGCAGCATGATAAGAATGTTAAAGAGAGATCTAGATTCATGTTTATAAGAGCACTTTCAGACTAGCCAAGATGGGAATCATCTAAGGACTCATCAATGAATAAATAGACAAAACGATGTATCCACATGGTGGAGCATCACCCAGCCATGAAAGAGTGAACTCCTCCTATATGCTACATGATTGGAACTGGATAACACCCTTCTAAGTCACACACCCAATCAGAGAAAAACAAACAGTATATGCTCTCCCTTCCATGCAGAAGATAAAAAGTTGATCTCACCCATGCAGAGAATCAAATAGTGTTGTTAGGGATGGGGAAACTATGAAGGAGAAAGGAAAAAGGGGGGACAGTTGGTGGACAAAGGAAAGGAGAACTCACCTTTTGTCTTTCATTACTTCTTTATAATGAGGAAAAGCTTTATGATCTACAGCATAGTAAAGTAGCTATGTTCAATAACAAATAACTAAATTTCCAAAGTAACTAATAGAGAGAACTTGGAAGGTTCCCAACACAGACGTGAAATGTGTGAGTTGTTTCCTGTGTCAACTCAAATCAGTCATTACACGCTGTGTACTTGGTGGGAGTCCTACCGCCAAGATCTCCCTGTAGTCAGTCCAGTGCGTTATGTCAGGCCACGCTTACAACCACAGTTCTCTCCAAATAATGTATCCTTGTGGAATTTCAAGCCATTTGTCAGGAAATGTTACCTGAATAGGCAAGAAACTAGACATAAGCCCAGAGGAAAGGGGCACTGGGAGAGAACGCAGCGGGGAAGCGGGAGTGACCAACAACAGGGATGCGGGAAGTAGCCATCCCACTCAGATTCATGGTGGTAAGGGCTAAGCATAAAGCAGAACCGCTGTGAAGGAATAAGGCCCATCAGTGGCCCTCAGGGACAGGCTCCAGTTCGGCTTTATACTAAATTATGTACCAAATTATCAAGCTAAATTCACTTTTCTTCATTTTAATTTTAGGAATCCATGTTAAAGTTTTACGTACTTTCAGTTTGGTATCATTTTTAAAATAAACAAAAGTGGGGGTTGCTGCATTTTAAAAGAGCCTAGGATTCCTCAAGAGAGGCGATCAATAGGATCAGGATCTCCTGGGACACACTTCTAGAGAGTTCTATATCATTTTGATGCCTGGGCATTCGGTGTCAGTACTGTGAAGGCTAAAAACTCAGGTTTCTAGCAGCTTTTTTTGATAACGAATACAAACTTCAATCTGCTTTTCTCTTGATGTCTCGAAAATGGTCCCTCCACTTCTGCTGCTCTTGACATCTTATGTAAGATTTCTGTATCCTCAAGCAGTCTGTGTAAAAGACTGCATTGTGGCATCTTTCCGGCCTAGTCTGAAGGAGATGCTGTGGAGGACCAAACGGAACTATTTGGTCCCTCTCCTTCTACATTCCTGCTCGTACGTGCCCCTAGGCTCATGAAAAGGATGTGATGGCCAAGACGTCCTCGTTATGCCTGCATTCCTGTTGTTGGCCAACACCATCTTTCTTTAATTACCCCTACCTGAGAGACACAAAAGCAAGGGGAGACAGAAAGGGCCAGTGTACTATTCCAGTAGACTCACAAGAGCAGACGCACACTGTCTTATTAACTTGGTTGAGTTGATGTGTTATAAAATGTAAAATGCAGGAAGGGGCCGGCAATTTGTCAATAAATATGTTAATTAGGCAGAGTTAATGTCTTTTTGGCATGCCGGGGGAATCACTGATTGTAAACCCCTCACACAGCACATTTCAGAGGGCAGAAGGCAGTTAATAAAACCACCTTTATGTTTTATATTGCTGCTCTTTAGCAGAAACAGCTAATAACCAATTTACATTAATGGTGTGGTCACAAATGTAAATTATCCCCTTTTTTTGGTTTGTATTACTGCAATGCAATCCTAACGTTAGTGTTGTATTTGGCAATTTCATTAAAGAAAAGATCTGAAGCCCCAATACAGACCCAGGGCCTGCTTCAAGGAATTTTAATATGAAACCAAAATTACACTGCACATCCTTGTTCACCACATGGGAATTTCCAGAAAGCCCTGCTATCAAATGTTTTCCCTATCCATGGCAATGTCCACAACCCCGAGCTCCTGTGGGTGTTCGTGTCCTGCTCGCCAAAAAAATGTCTCACAGCCCCACGGCTGCAACAATATGGGCTTGTGCATGACCTTAGACCTGAAGACCAGTCGTAAGAAACGTTACCAGCCAGTGGCAGCCCCACCTTGTCAACAGACAAAGAGATCCTTGTGTCAGATGGACTTTCACAGGTCCAGGTGGCTGGAGGACAGACCGGAGAGGGACCTGCAGAGCCTTCTGTGACTGGGTCCCCGCTAGCCACAAAGAGCGAATGCTCGTGTTAGCAGCGCCCAACAGCATTCGTTTGTGCTGCGTGCGCCAGTCGAGGTTTTCCATTTCTGCCGTCACTCATCTGCGACCTCGCCTACTCCCTGGGCCTTCCTTTAGTCATGCTGTGCAAGCAGCTACCGTGCGCACCAAAAGTTCATTTCACCGCACCCTTCAGTGTGTCGCCGGAGGCGCAATAAATCACAAACCAATTTCCAATTTTGTTATGCCCTGCTTGATAAGGCCACGAAGCATTCTTTCCCTCGATATACATGTTTTTAAACATGAAGATTAGAAACAGGAACACGTCTCTGGATGCACACTGAAATTTTAACCTTCCTTTTTAAGAGACGCTGACCCCCGCAGGTCCTGTTGGAATGAAACATCAACTTGTGCTCTCTTGAGTTTGATTCTTGGATCTAGTAGCTGCCTACAGGCCCCGATGCTGCAGAACATCTTAAAAGAAGCTCTTTTTTTTTTTTTAGCAACTTCAGCAAATAAATTCTTTCAGATGAAATACAAGTTGTTGGTACTGTGTTGCTCTGAATTAGGCTTGATATTGATAATTGAATATCTTAATAATATAAATTATGATATTTTGCTATATATTATGCTATATACATAATATATGTCATGGATCAGCTACAACAAACTACTTGTAATTATTATTCACTCTCCCAAGCACACTTAAAATCTATTCTTATATGGCTGGAAAGATGACTTCATCAGTACTGCTTACTATATGGGCATGAGGATCTAAGTTTAGCCCCCAGCACCCTGAAAAAGAAAAGGCCAGGCATAGCAGCCTACTGGTATCTTAGCCCTGCAGAGGCAGAGACAGGAGCATCTCTGTGGCTTGCCAGTTAACCAGTCTAGTCAAATCAGAAGACCCAGGTTCAGTGAGAGACTCTGTCCCAAACATAAGGTGAATATACCAGCAAGATGGCACAGCAAGTAAGGTGTTTGTTGTCAAGCCTGAGCACCTGAGTTCGAGCCCAGGGACCCACGGGGTAGAAGAAAAGAACTGGCTCCCATACGTTGTCCTCTGACCTACACACATACACTTTGGCATGAACCTGCATGAGCACACACCAAATAAATAAATGTACAAAAAAGGAAAAAAGCTGATAGTAATTAAGCAACACACCCAATGTTGACCTCTAGCCTACCCACACGCATACACATGCATACATGTTCATGTGCACCTGCATACATGTACACACTTATATATGAACACACTCACAGATCTACTCTTAACTATTTCAAATACATACCCATTATCAGCTACAATCACTGTGATCTACCATGGATCACAGAACTCATGTTGCTGTATATCTGACTGAGTCCTTTGGCCAATATCACCTGCCCAGTCCTCCTAACTCTAGCCTCTGGCAAACATCACTTTACTCTCTATGATTTGGAGATTTTTACATTTCATATTTAAGCAGGATCACACAGTATCTGCCTGACTTATTCTACTTAGCATACTGTCCTCCTCGAGTCCTGCTGCCAAGACAGAACTTCCCTCTCTTCAAAGCTGAGTGATACTCTATTCTGTTTACATGCTACATTTTCTTTGTCCACTCAGTTATGGAGGGATACTTAGGCTGACCCATTATCTTGGTTATTGTGAATGGTCCTTGTCTTAGTCAGGGTTTCCATTGCTGTGCAGAGACACCATGACCACAGTAACTCTTATAATGGGAAACATTTAATTGGGGCTGGCTTGCAGTTCAGAGATTCAGTCCATTATTATCATGGTGGGATGCATGATGCTGGAGAAGGAGCTGAGAGTTTTACATCTTGATCCTCAGGCAGCAGAAGGAGTCTGTGAACTGGGCATGGCTTGAGCATATGGGACCACAAAGCCCATCCCTACAGTGACACACTTCCTCCAACAAAGCCACACTATTCCAACAAGGCCAGCCTCCTAATAGTGTCACTCCCTATGGGCAAAGCATTCAAACACATGAGTCTATAGGGGCCATCCCTAGTCAAACTACCATAATACTTGTTATATGCATGGAAGTGCAAATACCTTGACAAACTGATTCACGGGTGGATGGCACGTTGACATGGTGATTAAAAGCACTTGTTGTTCTTGCAAAGGATCCAGGTTCAATCCCCAGCACACACATGAAGGTTCACCACTTCCTCAAGCATGTGGTGCGCAAGCATATGTGCAGCCAAAGCACTCATATGAAAAAAATAATAAATCTAGAAGAAAAATTTAAAAAGAAAACCCAGTGGTAGGGTGGCTGGATCATACGGTAGCCAGTCTATTTAATTTTGAGAAACCATGTTATCCATAAAGGCTGTATTAATTTGTATTCTTCCCACTAACTGTGTGCTAGTACCCTGTTACTGTTCATCAATTTTATAGCAATCGCTCTAACATGTGGGGTAGGGTTTCCTTGTGCCTTTAACTGGAACTTCCCTGGTGATTAGTAATGTTAAAAATTATTTCATATACCTGTTGGCTATTTATTTGTGTCTTCCTTTGAGAAATCTTATTTTGAATACTTTCACTGTTAGCCTATTACAGTTGTGAACTAGCCAAATCCTAAAGAATTTGTGAGGGAGACTCGTTAGACTTTTGTTTGTTTTTTGTATATTGAGTCAGGATTCATAAGTTAGATGATAACAAACATCTTTTCATATTTCCTAATTGTTGTTTTGTCTATACTAACAATATAATGATTAAACCCATTTCTAGGGAATATTTCAGATTTAAATAAGTTATATATTACCAACTGACAACCAAAATAGCACTGACTCTTTTAAGCAGTAATCCCTGAT
The DNA here is from genome assembly GCA_001685075.1 of Bramus lutescens. Classification (NCBI taxonomy): domain Eukaryota; kingdom Metazoa; phylum Chordata; class Mammalia; order Rodentia; family Cricetidae; genus Bramus; species Bramus lutescens. The sequence goes on from LOEQ01000501.1 coordinate 19,685, forward strand.
GGATGCTAGAATTAGTGGGTTAAAGTTGAATGATAAATAAGATTTTCATAATCTCAAAAATATTCGTAAGATACTAGCAAGTTACCATTTAAGAAACTGATGGGAGCCAGATGTACTGGCCTTTAATCTCAGGACTTGGAAAGTAAAGGTAAGCAGATCTGTGAGCTCAAGGCCAGCCTGGTCTACATAGTGAGTTCCAGGTAAGCCAGAGCTACATAGTGAGATTCTGTCTCAGAGAGAGAGAGAGAGAGAGAGAGAGAGAGAGAGAGACTGGTGGGTACTTAGTTCAAGACCAGAATCAGAAGCATTGAAGCCATTTACAGTACGAATCTCAAAGAAACGGAAACTGAGTTAAAGCTTAGAAAGAAGAGGAGCGAAAAAAATATCCACAACAGTGTTAGGAGAAAGAAATCTTTCCCAACCTATTTCCCAGGCTGTGGCTAAGGAGCCCAGAGCAGGCAGATCAGACAAAGAAAAAATATAAATTTAAATATACTTAATATAAAACTTTAGGTGACATGGAGTCTTGCTAAGGAAATGAAGATCTGAAGAGAGGCAAACCTATGCTGTGCTGGTGGGATACAGCAGATGAAGAAACGGTCACCGTCAGAGAAGCACATTGGGGAAATGGGTCTGAACCAAAAGTGATAAACTGCTGTGGATTTAGCGAGGCAGCCGGATGCTGCAGCCCTGTGCTTGGAAACGAGAGTGGTCCTCTCCTCCAGATGTGGGAGGGTGAGAGTGTTTCTCTCCTCCAGATGTGGGAGAGAATCACACAGTGACCCCCCCTTCAGGGGAAGATCAACAGCTTTGACCTAGGCTTTCTGACGTGCCTCAGAGTAGAACAGCAGGCCAAGAGGGACCTTCCTGTTTCTGCCTGTTGCTCAAATGCCAACATGCTATATTTTAGAAGAGCATGTCCTGAACCCCATGTTACCAGGCAAGATAGAAAGGAAGCCAGAGACTGGGGTCTTCTCTCCAGACACGTACACAAAATAAAATTCAAGCTGCATATGAACTTGTATTTTCATCTGGCTCAGATTTACATGCAAGGAGCTAGAACACCTTTGGAGGGAAAGGAGGCAGGATATAAAAGAATGCAAAAGACACAGAGGTAAAGGTCATAGGTTCAAATCCCAGTTTGCTTCTTCCAAGAAATGAATCTTGACATCTAAATCAGTTCGATTCCAAAATCTGTTTATTGTACTCTAAGTCATTTTCTTAGTTAAAAACAAATCTTAAAAGGACAGAATCACATTGAAGAACAATTTATCAATTTCTACAAAGATTTAAAATATATGTACTCCATGACCAAATAATATCATTCCTAGGCCGTAAACTTAGAGAAGCAGGTGCTTACATTAGGAGGGACATAAGATTGTTTGCTACAGTATTGTTTGTGTCTCCCCTCCAAAACTAAAATGAGGTTGGATCAATGGTTCAGTAGCTAAAAGCAGTTGCCCTTCCAGAGGACTACATTTGGTTCCCAGTACCCAGGTGTGATGACTCACAACTATCTATAACTCCAGCTCCAAGAGATCTGACTCACTCTGGCTTCCATGGGCGCACACACGCACGTCATACACTCACATAGATATACACACATAGCTTTAAATAAAAATAAAATGATAAAAATCTAAAACAACCTAATTACTCGAAAAAGTGAAACAATGAACTCACTGAGATATATTCGCATACTATAACATCATATAGCATATTTATAAAATGAAAATATAGCTATAGATGTTTACATGGATGTCTCTTAAAATGCTGACATGAAACATCACATGTTTCATCATCATGTAACATCACATGAAAAAGTTGTATGGGCAATGTTATTCCGTAAATACACGGTTTAAAGGTTTGGCTGTGCATTGTGTTAGAAAATATAAATGCATCATAAAATCATGATTTCATATGAGAACCAAGTTCAGAAAGCAATTACCTCCTGGACAGACATGGAACTAGGCATTCCAGTGCTTCAGCTGCAGTGGTTTTATTTATTAACTATGACAGCAGGACTTTTTTTGCAGCATTATTCTTTATACTTTCCATACCTTAACCATTACCCAATCTCCTACTTTTCCAGAAAAACTACCTATATACATATAAGTATATGCACAGAAGATCTTCATAAGGAATTAAAAATAAACTATTGGCAAGCTTGCCCTTGAGAAATCAATTGAGGATCTAAGGTAGAAGAAAGATATTCAGCTCTCATCGTTGTATGGCTTCAATATTTACTGTGTGAAAATGTCATTTTCAAAATAATAATAATTTTACTAACAACACAGAAAACTCAAGTTACTTGATACTGTTACCACATGACTTTTATGATAATAGTGGCCTCACCCAAAGCCATGTGCATTTAAGCAATTAATGAGCTCAGCTTCCTCTCTTGGGGGATGAGATGTTAGCTCTGTAGCTCACAGATGTCATAAACCCAAAGCAGATCAGCATTGCCTTTCATTCTGTGTAATATTTTTGCCTCCATAAAACCCCATGGATGTGATCTTACGAGCTGTCGGAGTAGTGGAAGAAATAGCCTCAGTACATTATTTTGTGATGGTCTCAGTATAAAAAAAAATTTGGCTGCAAAATTAAGCCTACTACCATTTCAAATTCAACTCAATCCAATTCAACCACTATTTATGGAAATCCTACCTGTTGGAGACTAAGGTAAAAATAGGAATAAGACTCCAGTTCCTGACCTCAGGAGTAGAAACTCCTATTCTGATGAGGTCCAGTTGGCCTTGCTTTGTCCCCAGAGCTAATCATCTAAACTTCTGGGGTTGGAAACAGCTAGCAATTATCCTTGCTTGTCTTTCTACCTTCCTTCAACCTGTCCATGAACAGCAAGTACCTTCCAGTGTTAGCTCTATTGTTTTCAAGGTATGAGAAAAGGCCCCTACACTGAGCAGATGTGCACAATGATTAGTATTGCAATCAAATAAATCTTGCAACCAAGTTGATCTGGCACACATTTGATGATATGCATAATCACTATCATGCAGTCTGGTAATTAAAGATAATTGGTAAATAATTCATGTAAATTACTGTAATTGATATAACTCTGCTGTTAAGCCAAGCATTTCTAGGGTCAGCTGAGTGGAGTAAGAAGAAGTTAGTTGGCCCAACTGAAAACTCCCCCAGGATCTGCTAACATGGAGGATCTCAAGTCTTTTCTTGCCCTGTGGGGCCTCCCATTGTTTCCTGCCTCCAGAAAGCCCTAAACTGACAACTGAGCCTACCCCCATGGGTCCCCAGCTCTGCCACCTCCTGGCTTTACAAGTGCACTTGTTTTTCTTTTCTGGTACAGAGAACAAGGTGTCAGCAAGGTTAGCTCAGACCCCAGGCTTTGTACTGGAAGCTTGGAAGAAGCCTGATTCCTCCCTCCAGCAGGGAAGGTGCCAGAAGCCCTTTGCTAAGAGCTGTGCCTTCCTTTCAACGCTCCCTTCTGAAAGCCAGACCTACTCCAGGGAAAACATCAAGAGACCTGATTCAGAAGAGCCTGCTGCTGCCTAAAGCTTCTCCCCTGAAATTCTCCTCATTAGTGGGGCTTGCAGACTAGTGCCCTGGGAATGCCAAGTGAGGCCCCAGGCATCTGCCCACAGGGTACTTCTGTCTACTTGGCTTAGATTCCCTTCTTAGCTAAGCGTAGAACAGCCGTGAAGGTTTGGTAGGTTTCCCACTTATGAATCATGGGTAAGAAATCATTCTGGAGAAAAGAAATGCAGCCAAAACAGGACCCAAGATGAGGTGCGGTGTTCACTGGGTAACCTTGAACAAGAAGCAAAGAGCCCAACTGTAGATGAGGAACTAAAATATACAAGGACTAGTGCTTCTTAGAAGAACGGACTGGGATACACAGGCAGGGAATGACAAAGGCTGGTTTCTGTCTTTACCCAGGGTTTATCTCCTTTCTCAGCTAGCTATGCAACCAAAGTCGCAGTGTATGCTGCTTACTAAAGTGAGGGAAAGACTCAACAGGCTTGTGTGCCAGCAGTCAGGGGTGAACACAAAACTATCCTAATTTTTGTCTTATTATCTCAGGTTTAGCAAGGCTCTCCATCTGGATAAACCATGCACGTCTATGCACTGAGTTCTTAGAATANTATATATATTTCAGGTGCTCAGAAACCCTGAGCTTTGTCATTGATGATGTCTAGAGAGGTCTTAGAAAGCTGGGGGGGATAGAGGCTAGTGAAGAGAATTCTGATGATTTAAGCTCTAGATGACAAGAACAAATGTCCCTCTAGAAGGTGTCAGAATATAGTCCTAGGGCCTCAAAAGTAAAGGCAGTAATAGATTTGCATAGAGTTCCCAGATTTCCTAAAGAACATTCTTCAAAACACTGCGGTGTGGGGGCAGCAAATAAATTTGATGATCTCTGTTTAAGTAAATGTAGATACATTTTCATATTAAGGGGCTTCTCAAGAGCCTATGATGTGGAAACAAAAAGTATAACTAGATGCACATAGATACTCGGTGTCTCCCAATCCCAAGTAATGAGTCCCTGAGGGGAGTATATTTTCTTCTGGTCTTAAAAAGGCAGGCTTACCTTCCTTGACTCAGGGGAGAATTGTGGCAAAACCAGTTGGATTTCATCTTCAGATAAGAGCTACAGAAGAGAGAGTTTAGGGGTTATTAGAGCAGAAACAATATTCCCTATTCCTAACAGAGCCAAGTCTTTAACAGAAGAATCTCAACTTCACCAAAACTCCTGTGTCCCACAATACAGAAGCAGCAGGAAACCCACCCATAAATGGTGTAGGTTGGGCTATTGAGCATCTCCACAGCAGGACCTGTGGGTGGCATCTCCCACTGCCCCTGTGCCCTGTAAGCCCACAGAGTCTTGACACAACCCTTCTGGGGAAGAAGACTGGAAGGGACCTAAGTATGCCCAAATGTAAATTTCCCGTTGACCTGGAAGGATGACAGAGTATAGAAAATTAGGGAAAGAAAGATGTGCCTGTACAAACAAATTTATACACTAAAATTCATATGTATTGAATAGATTCATCCATGGAATCCATTTTGCTGATGATCTCATGACACTAGCTTTCCCAGGCTACACATAAGGAGACGCTGGGGCAGATTAACCCAGCTCATCAGAGTCAATCTCTGATCAACATCTTGACTCAGGAACTATTGCCTCCTGCCATTTTGAAGAAGAGTGGATGGGGGGTCAGAGGGGAGGAGGGGAAGTGCTGGGGAAGAGGAAGGAGGGAAAACTGTAGCCAGGGTGTAAAGTAAGTAAATAGATCTAAAATTTAAAAAAAATAAAAGAAATGAGAAAATAACTAAAAGAAAAAACTTTTTAAAAATCATAACTAGGTAAGTTATTTTATGTGAATCGAAAAAATGGTACTCAACTTCGTATGGAAAAGCAAAAAACCCAGGAAAGCCAAAATAATCCTGTACAATAAAAGAATTTGTGGAGGCATCACAATCCCTGACTTCAAACTCTACTACAGAGCTACAATACTGAA